>MU183794.1:0-18158 GCA_016904865.1 Pissodes strobi
CAAAACAAACATTTATAAGTTTAGTAAGAGGCACGATTATGCAGTTCTTAATGCTTTTTATTAATTTGACGTTGATTCCAAAAATATCATTACTGTTTGTGAGTTTTAAGGCATTTATGATATCACGTATTTCATTAAAGGTAACCTCTGAAAAAGAAAAAATTTGGTTTGGGGTAAGTCCCTCTAAGTTATCAAGGGGCTTGTCGGGCACATCAGGGATATCCTCTACTATTTGATGAGCAATACTAGAAAAGAAATTATTAAAATCATCAGGCGATAAAATTCCTGAGTTCACTTGATGAGGTTTTGTATTTCGGTGTTGATTGATAATTTTCCATGCGCAGCGGCCTGGGTTCTTAGATCTAAGCATGTTGTCATTAGCAGCAATTTTTGCATTTTTAATAGCTCTTCTATAAACTGTTTTATATGCAATATAATGATGTTCGAGAACACCATTAATCAACTTTCATTCCTGCCACCCTGGTCAGATCTAATTTTAAAAGTTTTTTCAGGGAATGAGCTTAGATAAGCCTCCTTCCATATTAAAAGAAACCTATCCACCTTCTGTTCAACATCAAGATAGTCGCTAGAAACAAAGTCCCAAGATGTGTCACTTACCCTACCATAAAACAAGTATAGACCCATTTGAGTTATTGGCCTACAAACTTTGGTTTCAGTCCGGAAGCCATTGACAACCTCCACCTGTACCTCAATCTGTTGAGCCCTGTGATCGGAAATTCCAGTTTCCATAACCTCAGTAAAGCCGACATCAATGACTGAGTTAACAAAGATGTTATCTAGACAATAGCTGTTACGTGTAGATTCAAATATGGTTTGCTTCAGTCCAAAGCTAGTGAACATGTCACACAGTTGTTCTGCAGAATTGTCAGCCTCACCAAAGTGGACATTAAAATCTCCCGCAACAATCACACTACCACATCTCCGAGCCCCGCTCAAAACCTCTTCCAGGGACTCCATGAAGGTGTCAAAGATACCTGAGAGGGACCTATACACTGTAAAAATAGATGTTTTTAGAATTTCAATGTATATGGAGCAAAACTCAAAACATTTATCAATATTCCTACCAAAATTATTAACCACAAAATTCAGAGAATCCCCAATAAAAAATAATTGTACCACCACCTATGCCATCTTGTCTTGTGGAATAAGATCCTAGCTTAAAACCTTAGATGTGTACCGCATTTATTTCGCCCTCTTGCAACCAATGTTCAGTAAGTAGTTCAGCAGAGTATATCCAGTTTTCGATCTATAATAAAAGCTTCCAGTTCTTCAATCTTGTTCCTCAGAAAGCGAATATTAATGTGTAGGACCACTAACCTTTTATTAACCTCATGGAATCCAGTACTGGAGGTTGTTACACTCTCAGTTGCAGCGGCTTCTTTGTCCTTATATTTTGGCTCTGGATATTGATAAAATGGTTCAACTGGCCACATATCTTCGCTGCCTATCTCCTCTGCAAGTTCCCTAGGTACCCCTAACCTAAAGGAGCTCCTAAAGTTGTCTTTCTTAGTTTTCATTTTATCACAGATGCACTTTTTATCGCTTTTTTGGCTTCTTAGGTAATCCAATATATTCTGTGAGCTTGTGCTGGGTGCAAAGCCTGAAATGAAGAGCCATGTATAATTATCGGTGAGTTGTAGGGATGCAACCTTTTCTTTGGTTCCCATTTTTGGCGGAGGGCGGTTTTCGTTGTTTTTTCGGTATTTTTTCTTCGTAACCTCAGTCCACCCATTGTTTTTATAGTTGATTTTGCTGCCATTTTCAGGTGTTCGCACTTTAAACTTTGGCTTCTTATTGGCCGAATTTTCAAACCGCCCACCTTCCAAGGTTTGGAGCAAGGACCCTAAACTCGGTGTAAATGCGCAATTATTTGTTCAAGAGTTTTACAGGTGGTTCATTCGATTACGTGTTATAATGCAGACGGACGAGAATTAATCTGCCAGTTATTGGAATTAATTTTCCATAGTAATTATGTTGGCACGTTTCCTGACTTTTCCTTTTTGCATAAGTTGCGATTTAAATTAACTTTAGCCGGGGTCGAGCATTTCTTAACTTGCGTTTCCATTTTATGTTTGAATCAACAAGGGTGTGCCACCTGCCATTTAGTTCAAGACTTAGTTTAGTAATTTTTATTCATCGGTGAACTAAACGGAACTAAATGTATTTTTTGCTTGATTGCTGAAAGCTATGAATTAATTGATTAAATAAATTAATTAGAATTAGTCACACGCCCCCGGATCATTACACAATAGATAAACCAAATCAAAGTTCCCTAACTAACCCAAACTAAATAAATTGATAGTTTGTGTAAATTTGAAAATTATTCTTTGGTTGAAGCTGTTTATTTAGAACGACAGTCAGAAAATCTGGTTAATCGGATCACTTTATCTATTTGCGACCGGTGAACGCTTAGAAAAAATTTTCCAATGGTTACATTCCACCCAATTTTTTTGTCCCTTTGGTTCACTGCTACGTCGTGGTATTTTCGTTAGCTCTCCATAGTCGTCTCATTTAACTTCTGAGCTTTTTCCATATTGTTTATTGCCTTTTTGCGTTGCAGCTTCCTGTCCTTTTCGATCAGATCTATGGGTAGGATTCCTGTCAGTACTTGTATTGCCACCACAGTAAAGCTTTTTTTGTATTTCCACCAACATGTTGTGGTATTTCTTAATGCGTAAGTCATCACACAAATAGGAGCCCCATATAATTTAGTATAGTAGCTCTTTTTTGTCCCTCTCTGGACCTGGACCAATATTGGGCATGAGTAGTCAACGCCCTTAACCTTTCTCCATTTCTTTTTATCGTGGTTTTTTGCTACTGTTCCAAAAAATCTGTCTGCTCCGAGGCCATTTCGACGTGGTTGTTCTGCATTCGCAAATTTATGTCGTAGATGGTTTGAGCCATTTTCTTTCTTATCTTTCTTCCATCACCAATACCGTCAAGGCATCGGCGTATCCGATTTTCTTTACTCTTTGTATGATCAGGATTAAGTCTTACATCAGATTCCACAAGAGTGACCCCAGTAATGATTCCCTCGGGATGCCAGTCGAGATGCCTGTGTTCTTGCCACTATAGAGCACACTCGTAACCCTAAAGTAGTTCCCCAGGCTGTTCAGTAAGTCGTGGTATTTTCGTCAGCTCTTTATAGTCATCTCATTTAACTCCTCCGCTTTTTCCATATTGTTTGTTGCCCTCTTGTGTTGCAGCTTCTTGATGTACACTGCAGGGTTGGCTGAAAGTAATGATTCCCGTAAGATGCCAGTCGAGATGCCTCTGTTCCTGCCATTATGGGGCACATTCATAATCCCTGAAGTAGTTCCCTAGGACGTTCAGTAAGTCGTGGTCTTTTCCTCAGCTCTCCATAGTCGTCTCATTTAACTTCTCAGCTTTTTCCATATTTTTCGTTGCCCTCTTGTGTCGCAGCTTCCTGATATAAACTGCAGGGTTGGCTGAGAGTAATGATTCCCGTGGGATGCCAGTCGAGATTCCTCTATTCTTGCCATTATGGAGCACATTCCTAACCCTGAAGGAGTTTTCCAGGATGTTCAGTACCAGTTTTTTTCTTTAGGACGGTTTATGATTATTTCTCAAGAAGCATCTCCTTACATCCACCGCGGTGAGGACTCATCAATGTTTCTTTCCAATTCTCCTGAAATATCATTCCTTCCTCGTGTCAATTATCTTCGGCATTCCAGTTCCAGTTGATCGTTCCTTTCCACATCCGTACTAGTTGTCTGCTATTCCGCAATCTCTCCTTCCATTCTATCGTTTATGGGACGTTCACAAAGCTTTGCTATAGTGTTTATTAGACATAAAGGTCCAAAGGAGCTTAGCGCGTCATCTGGCTTGCCAGAATTCTGGTTTCGACGACTATCACTGTCTTAAAATGGTTTGCAGATTTACCAGGCTTTTCATCATGCCTAATGGGATATCTTTTGTTGCTTCTGGGGATATTTCATCGGGGCCCGGGGCTTTCTCAATCTTGCTTAACCTTTTCCGAGGCGTCCTCAAGTTTTTCAAGAGTGAAGTTGGGAGCTTCTTCCTGATTTGGAAACCTTCCCGGAATGAGATCGCTCCTTATGGGAAATAGCGTTATGAAAATCTTTTGAGTTAATCCTCCATGGGGCACTTTGGGGTTTGATTGTCTTCATGACGAGCCTGTAGCTGTCCCCTCATTGAGCGTTCTTCACCTTCGCTTCTTTTCTTCTTAAGTTTTTTCTTTTCCTGCTCACCCTCTTGAGTTTTCCATTATCTGCTCTCCCGGCTCTATTTCTGCTCAGACGACTTCAATAGACATTAGTCACACGTAATTTATATGCTTCCTTGTGTGTTTTAATATGCATCTGTAAAATACAACTTTGTTAAATTGATGCGTGCTTTCAAGAATTATGATAAAGAATATTTCAGTAGCGGTTGTTGGTTAGCCTGCATCCAATTGGTTGAAACGGTTCTGTTCCCGCGTCAATGAGCTTTATTTTAATTATCAAGCAAATTCCAAAAATGCCTAAATCAAATTAATAATCTTTTAGAGAAAGATACGATGAGGCGGTATTTTATGGCATTTTCCGCAATCATTGGACAACTGCTCTTGGTTCCGATCGTTTTTAAGTCATACTTGCCTTCCAGTTTGCTCTTTTGTAGGAGGGGGTTCTTGTCTATAATTTTACAGGTACACACTAAAAGCATACTATAGTTTATTTTATCAGGTATACTTTATAATATTTTCTACTTGTAGTTTTTGTATTTTAACTAACTTCTACTGTACATTATTCGTAGCATGTAAGAGAAGTAGACAATATGTAAAAAAACTTAAAATAAGGAATAACGACGCTTTTTAACAAGCCACTGTATATAAGATTTAATCAAAATGTCTTTCAGATGATTTTATGGCGAAGTAAACTAAGCGCTAATTGAATGGTTGCCGGAAACGGTTTAAAGACTTCAAAACTGAATATCTCTTGAAAGCCTAATACACCGTTTGGTGTAGTTGATTTACTAAAATATCGATAGTGCCCATCTCTAGTATTTATTCACTGAGCATACAGTTAACTTTTAGTCAGGTCAAATAAATGGCCGTATAGTCCTGGCAGCTACGGCCTTTGCTGTTAAACAAAAAAAGGCGCAATAAATGAACCTAATTAAATTTTTCATTGGCTCTTTACAGTGTTGCCGATTGGCACAAAATTATCAGATTCTGATAAAAAATTTGAAGATTACATAATTATATGGCGAATCAGAAGGAATATATTTTGTTTGTCCCGCCATTGTCAGGTTTTAACATAATTTACATCAAAATCTGATAATTTTAACTTATTCACATAATTTCATTTCATCCCATCAGCAACCTTTCAGTTAACTCTTGGTTTACTTCGTATCTATAATTATAGATGTTTTTTTTTATTCGTTATTGTATTTTGTGCTTCGAGTTGTCTGGGCAATCTTTAAAATAATTTTTTTATAGCTTTTTACATATAGATAAATAAACTGAACGTCAATAAATAAGAAATTTGTATTTTTAAAAATTGCTACTTAAAGATGTAATCCTAGCCAAGAAATTTAAAGATAAGGTTGTAATTTAATGTAGAAATAAACAATGAATTGAAAAAGTTGATTTTTATTTCGACGCATGCTACGCCGGCCGTCCTGTTTGGGTTCTACTTTGCTATCTGATGATACCAGGGGGGTCTAGTTTCCTTGCAAAAATGTCTTACTTTGTTTTAGTACCCCGTCTTCTATACTACTTATGGGCACTACAGATGCCTTTTCCGGGTTCTACTTTGCTACCTGATGAGGATACCAAGAGGGGGTCAAGTGTCCTTGCAAAAAGGCCTTATTTTATTTCAGTACCTCCCCTTCTAAACTACTTATGGGCACTAAAAATGTCTTTTCCAGAATAAGTAATTCAGCGCCAGTTACGGTTCAGGTTACAGATTTAGGACATCCAGAGAGAACTGGATTTTCTTAAGCTAATTTCATTCACTGTCAGTTTCTTCTAATATGAAATAAAGTTAACTAAATTTAAAAAAAAATCGACACATGCTACGCCCTTCTGTTATCTTCTAATTTTATTTATTTAACTTTATCTCAGATTAGAAGAAACTGACAGTGAATGAAATTAGCTTAAGAACATCCAGTTCCATCTGCAACCTGAACCTTAACTGGCGCTGAATTACTTCTTCTGGAAAATACATTTTTAGTGCCCATAAGTAGTATAGAAGGGGAAGTACTGAAACAAAATAAGGCCTTTTTGCAAGGACACTTGCCCCCTCTCTTGGTATCCTCATCAGGTAGCAAAGTAAAGTGTGGCAAGTATAACTGGAACAACGGAAAGAATGCGGACAAAAAATTGGCGATGTTGTCCAGTAAATTTAATATTTTTTGAGAATTAACATTTATACCTATTATTTAGATAAACACATAATTTAATATGCTCATTAACTCATTGAAAATAAAAAGTAATATCCAAGCTGGAACTTTACTATTACTTCAACTTTAATTCATAATCTATTGTGCACATTACCAATTTAATTATTTTTGCGACTTTTATATTTATTTGCCCGATACATCCGGCAACAGGTGCGTCAAGTTCCCCTCGTCCTCGTGGCAAAGTGCATCAAGGCGATTGGCTGCAAACAATAGGAAATGCATCCTGGCTCTTCCTCGTTCGATCTCGGCGAACGACAGTGGTGTTAGATTGGCTGATGGTGCGTGTATCAACTCGAACTCAGAATTTTTAGTTTCGTGCTTAGTGGTTCAAGTGTATAAACAGTTACAATATGAATCGGCACATTCATGGCAAAACGCTTCACAGCCAAACCCGTGAAGTAATTGCCAATGTTTACAATGTATGCGATGAGGAAGCGACGGCCAATCATTTTAACTTACCCCTACAGAGAAAGTTGGAAAGGGTTTCAATATGTATACCGGGATTAGCGTAAGTGCGGTCAGGAGAATCCATAGAGAGGATGAAGAGCGAAATAGAAGCAATCCAGACCAGTTGTTATCGTCTCCCGGCAAGAAAAGGCTCCGTCTTTCTGCCGTTGATAAAATTGAACATTTTGACTTCAATATCATCAGGCGGCTGATCGAAAAAAATTTATTTAGAATGAAAAATAGTTCCGACCTTAAGGAAACTTTTAGTAAAGTTGCGTGAGGAAATTGATTTTCCATTTTCCAGGGAAACCTTAAGGAAGATGTTGAAAGCAAATGGGTTCTGTTGGCGAAAATGCCAAAATAAAAGAAGGATTTTAATAGAAAGGCCAACAATTTTACATTGGAGATATAAATTCCTACGCGCCATAAGAAAATATCGGGAAGAGAGTCGTAATATTGTATATATTGGGGAAACGTGGGTGGATAACGACTTGACTGTCAAAAAGTGTTGGCAAAGTCAAAATGTTTTTGGTGTGATAAGTAACATTAGTTCAACTGGTGAGAATCAAGTGTTTTGTAGTTATGTACCGGGTGTCCAAATAAGAAAGGACTCCGGCTATATATCTCCGGATTTATTAGTCCTAGAGCTCTCAGGTAAACTTTATTTTTTAAAATAGACCATGAGATATTGCTGGAAATAATTTTCAGGTTTGTAAGTCGTCCGCTAGGGGGCGCAACGAACTTTCGAAAACAATACTGTGATTATCTCCATAAAAGACATACTAAGGATGTCCTAAAAATACAATTTTTGAAATCTTGATGAGATTATGAAACATTTAGTTAGGGACTTTTTGCCCGTACTCTTGAGGGGTGGGGGAAGGTTCAGACTTGTTATGAACAAATGTCATATAAATTTTTAGTTTTTTAACCGATTTCAATGATTTTGGCGTCATTTAAAAGAGTTTTCCCTGTTTAATAAAATGCGCAACAAAAGTAACAAAATTAAATAGTTTTGCCGCCGCTAGGGGGCGCTATGTCAAAAAGTCAACAATTTTCCCATTTTTCTCAGAAATTTTATATGTAATGACATTTTTTTAAATTTGAATGAAATGAGGATTATTTATACCACCTATTTCAAGAGTAAGGGCAAAAAGGCTCTAAATAAATTTTTTCATAATCTCTTTCAGATTTTAAAAATTGTACTTTTGGATACCTTTAGTATGTCTTTTTTGGAGATAATCACATGTTTTCGACAGTTCGTTGTGTCCCCTAGCGGACGACTTACAATGTTGAAAATTATTTCCAGCAATTTCTCATGACCTATTTTATACAAGAAAACTAACTGAAAGCTCTAGGACTAATAGTTCTTGAGATATAGCCGGAGTCCTTTCTTATTTGGACACCCGGTATAATATTTTTAGTCATATGATTACCTATAAGTAATTTTACTATAATTATTGTCTAACTATTTTTTATGTCCTTTTATAGGTCGCCTTATTGTAGTTCATGCTGGATCAAAAAATGGATTTGTGCAAAATGCGGGGTTGGTATTTAAAGCGGGCCAATGTACTGGTGAGTACCACGGGCAAATGAACAGGAAAAATTTACTAAATGGCTCACAAAACTACTTCCCAACATACCACCTAACAGAGTTATAGTTTTGGATAATGCCCCCTAACCCCTCCCCCCCCCTACTCGGTACAAGAAGATAAAGTATCAACAAACTCTTTACTAAAGAAGGATATGGTAGCATGGCTCACCAGGAAAGGTTCGGGTTTAATTTTTCCTTTACTTTTAACTGAAAATATTTTTCTTTACAACCATACCTATTATAACATAATGTTTGCATTCATGATTTTCTGTAATTTCTTTTTTTGATGTGTAAACATCTTACGCGGCAGTATGAGGGTAAATCTCGGCAAATGGGACGGAAATGTATAAACCGATTCTAGCCATTTAAAATTGTTTTAAACGGATTTTAGACGCTAAAAAAGCATATTTTAAATTAAACGAACCGTCAAAAGTATTATTTATTAATTATTTTAAACTTTATTATTAAACCTAATTTTTATTCTATGAACAAGCTAAAATGTATAGGTAACGGTCATAGCACATTGAAAATACCAGTTCTTGTCCGATCACTGAATTTAAGCAACGTTGGGCGTGGTTAGTACTTGGATGGGTGACCGCTTGGGAACACAATGTGCTGCTGTTTACACATCAGTGTCTCGAGTACTAGCAGACTCGCTCAATTTTTTTTGTTATCCAATTAAAATTCTTTTTAGGAATTAAGCACAAACCACCTGGTGTTCAAGAAAATTTTGTCATTTATGCCATTATCAAACAACAGGGTCATATTTCACTCAGAACTCCTCCTTGCATGTGCGAATTAAATCCGATAGAGCTAGCATGGGCTCAAATTAAAAGATACATTCGCAGCCAAAACACAACAGGTGACTTTAGTATCGCCAAATTAAAGGAAGTTCTTGATGAAGCAATAGCATCAGTTACTTCATCAGACTGGGAAAAGTTTTGTAGACACGTGATACAAATCGAAAACCAATTTTGGGAGACTGACTACCTGATGGAAGAAATTGAACCCATAATAATTAGCATTTTAAGATCCTTTACAAAAATAGAGCACTATGTAAAAATCGGCCTCTCCTATTGGTCGAGCCGCATGGCCCTCCGCTCGCTTCGCTCGCTACGGAGGCTCAAGAAAAGGAAACTGACCAGGTGCTAACCCAAACGTAACCCAAGACATACCCAAAATCAAGAAAAAACTGTTTAGAAACATAATCTTAAAAAAAATACTAAAATGCAACGGGGTTTGAACCCGGGCCGTGCAGGTGACACCCAACCATCTAAACCTCTCGACCACTAGAGCTCTTGCGGCAAATTGATTGCATCACGAAGACATATTGTAATACGAGATGGATCGACCAATAGGAGAGGTCGATTTTTACATAGTGCTCTACTTGTGTAAAGGATCTTAAAATGCTAATAATTACACCTGTGGCTGACAGTGACAGTGACTCAGACGATAGCGACAACGACAGTGAAGACAATGACGGACGCAACGACTCTAATGGTGTTTAATGATTCCAAATTATTCCTTTATTGTAGAATTTATTTTTAAGTTTGCGCATTTGACTGTTTTGTACTGCTCTTCCTGTTAGTTTTAGAATTTATTTTTTGGTTTGTTTTGTGGCTTTATTCCTTACTAAATTTACTATTATTATTACATTTAAGTATTATATTTTGATACATACTTTTATTTATTTTTAATTTGTTAAAATACAGAAATAAAAATGACACGCCAATGCTCACAAGACAACCCACCATGTGCTCGCCATTTTTCCTCTCTTCGCTCCTCAAACGTCGTTCCAAATAAGTTTGCCACACTTTAGAACCCAAAGTAAATCTGTCGAATCTCTATGTAAAAATAATCTCGAATTAAAGCTATCAAGTATTTAAATTGAAATGAGTGATAATACTACATTACGATATTAGTTATCATGGTTAACATAATAATATGTTACGTGTCAGAGCCATTTAGTCCTGATAATTCTGCATCATAAGTGACATATACGAATATGCAACCTTGACTGTCTAAAATTAAAAAAATATGATATTAAGATAATCATACTAGAAAAAGGCTATCTTATTCGATGTAAGGGAATCATTTTATTATATTTTAGTTGATTCCATTCTCGATTATCAATAGAAGCTCGAATTTTACAGACAAACTTTCAGACATGAGTGTTTACAATTCGGAACTAAAACTATCAATTTCATGGATGTAGATATAAGAAATGGTTTTTACATATTTTGTTTAAATCTACATCCAAGAAATCGATAGTTTTAGTCTAGAATTTTAACTAAAAAACAATAGATAGAAAAAATCTTACTGTTAATGCTGTCTTCGTGGACATCTGGAAAAATGGTCCCGCAGTAAGGCCTTGAGACTTCTGAGCTCTCATGATCATTATTATGAGAAGTCTCTTCACTTCATCACTTTGTTCGTTCCATTTACTCGCAGATATAGCATCAGCCACCTTAAGACCCTGAAATAATTTTTTCAAATAAAATGTTCCTAAAATTGCGGGAGGTCCCGCTGTACCGGAGATGCACGTTATCTTTGATAATTAAAATTATTTTTCTACAACCGTCGGGGAAAGTGAACTTGATTGTGCTTTACCGCACTTGTGAGAAAAAGAACATCAAACAAATCTGAAAGATCTCTTAAAAAACGAACATTTATTTGTTCTCTTCTCGATATTCTTGAATCTTGTATCTCTACAGTTGCCTCTATGTGTTAACTAACTATCTATGTTTAACATAAATGTACTTAATTTCCTATAGAAATTGGATACTTACCTCCAGAAATATTTCATTAGCGCTCCATGCTAGTATGAAAATCTGTCCGATTACCAACAAGACAATGGTGAATACTGATAGTTTTGCTGTTAGTGTATCCAACTGAAAAAAAAAAAGATGGAAAATTAATTTACTTGTAGGCTAACTTAATGATTGATATTATCACAGGGAAATAAGCTGCTTGGTGCAATTCTCTGTGCACTCTCAGGTTGCGTAATTCAGATGACGATGGAGGACAAAATATAATATAATAATTATCTTTAAAGATCAGGTACCAAGTTCAACTTTAGACTGAGTGTTCTGTTTGCGAATAGAATTATTAGTTTACATTTGCCCCCTTTCTGCTTGCGTTGGCTCCCAATGCAAAAACATATTTTATGGTCAAAAATTCAAATCTCACTGAATGTTTTAAAAACATGTTTGGATCAAGTACCAAGTTCAAACGTTAGACTGAGTGTTCTTTTTGTATATAAAATTATTAGTTTCCACTTGCCCCCTTTCTGCTTGCTTTGGCCCCTAATGCAAAAAACATCTTTAAAGGTCAAAAATTCAAATCTCACTGAATGTTTTTAAAACATGTTTGGATAATAAGTGTAATAATTATCTTTCAAGATCAAGTACCAAGTTCAAACTTTTGAGTGTTCTTGTTGCGAATAGAATTATTAGTTTCCACATGCCCCCCTTCTGCTTGCGTTGGCTCCCAATGCAAAAACATCTTTTATGGTCAACAATTCAAATCTCACTGAATGTCTTTAAACATGTTTTAATAATAAGTGTGATAATTATCTTTCAAGATCAAGTGCCAAGTTGACTGAGTGTTCTTTTTGTGAATAGAATTATTAGTTTACAATATCCTTAGGATGCCATACCAGTTATTCCTGACAAATAATGAGATAGTTAGGCCTTGTGATTTTATTTGCAACGTCTGTATTAGGTTAATATACGATTTTAAGATCTTTTTACTATGTAACCTGTATCCTGAGTCAGTTCCTGATGAGATGAAGCACCACCATCAGGATTTTCTGTAGAAGCTGATGAGGTATTTGATGAAGAAATAAAGGATGAACAACTACAGCTTGTTTCATATGTTTCTTCTGATTCTTCAGTCATATTGATACTTGCAGATTCCAACACTTTTGGAGCTATCTTCATTATTGACTTGGAGCAGAAAATTAGGGATTTTGTCCAACATAATCATTCTTGTGCGATAAATCGCAGATAAAGAACTGGGAGGCTCATCATGTTCACCTTTAGTACGGATTTGAAAGGAGACATCTTCGAGACTATCTTGTATCAAACGATGTGTGCAAATATATGTAATATTCAAATCTTTGAATAACCATCTTTATAAATTTGTAAGTAGTTTTTCTCCACCGCGTTCATTTTGCTTATTGTAATATTATATACAGAGTACGTAGCGAATACTTACGATAACAAGTTGAATTGTTGCTGTAGCTAAGCTGACCGAGTTTAGAATAAATTCCAGTAACATAACATAATTTGCGCGTTCATTCAGAGACTTGACGAATCTAAAAAAAAATGGTTATTTATTAATTATTATACAATGCAGGTACCACTCACAAAGAATCATAGAATCAAGGAACGGTATTTAATGAGATTTAGGACGAATAACCTGACAGAAAGAGAAACAAAGTTTACGCCATTTTTACGTTCATTCATGGTTTGTGGGGAGGTTTGGAAATTTTAATGAGATTAATTTTTCTTATTTTCTTAAAATTTGTATCTTCTTTAAGAGCTATTACATACGATTCGAAGAAAACTAATAACATTAATTGCACAGCAATTTTTAGATTCTTAAAGTTTCGATCTGTCCATTTGTCTGGAGTAAATCTAATTTGTAATTGTGATTAACAATCTTTCTTCAAATCTACCCTAAGACTAAATTTTTGGTCTCGAAGTCAATATATTAGCATTTATTATTTATTCAGAAAAAGTCCCTGCAAAAAATCAGAAAATGATATGCAAAAGAGGAAACTCAGTAAAAATAATCACCGAACAATACTGAACTTGAACTGGGACCTCAGATATAGGATGGTAAAATGCTATGTCTGGTCCGTTCTATTATACGGTGTTGAGACGTGGACATTGAAGGCATGAATCATCAACAAAATCCAGGCCTTCGAAATGTGGATCCTCCGGCGAATGTTGAGGATATCTTGGGTCGATCATGTGAGAAATGAAGATGTTCTCCGAAGAGCCGGTCTAGCGGAACGATAACTTTTCGAAAATATTTAGAAAAGAAAATCAGGTTACCTCGGTCACATACTGCGTGGAGAACGCGACCACTTTCAGCGCCTCATTCTTCAGGGGCAAATTGAAGGGGAAGAAGAGGAATAGGCAGAAGAAAGTTGTCGTGGCTAAGAAATATCCGTCAATGGACGGGGATAAAAGACTTCCAAATATTACAAAGTACTGCAATTAATAGACTCATCTGATAAGGAAAAGGATGAACGCCTACGCAGGAATCTGCACGGAACTCTAAGAAGAAGAATACTGGCAAATGCTGTGAACCATGAAATAAAAAGTAGGAAATTTCCCTACTAAGGAGCAACAAAAAATGTGGGATCTAGATAACCTTATGGAAGAAACTTTATAACCACTTGCCATTTTTCCCTAGATTCTTCGGATGGCTCTTTAGAACTGAAATGCCGTAGCTCTTTCCAGAGTTTTTACAGAAACACAGATTACTTAATTTTTACTAATAGTGGTCATAATAATTATAATAATAAGGCTGAGAAATTTTCCAAGCACCGACAATTATTAGAGGTCAAAATGAAGAAGCAGCAACTGGAGTTGATGATCAAAATCCCCCCTGGTCGGGATAAACAAGTGATTTTATTGTTGTTTAAACCATAAAGAAGGGTGTGGTATCCTAATTAACCACTTTTTATAAACTGTATATTCGGTTTGATTCAATTTAGTAATGCAGGTGTAAATTGCATTTAAATATGATAAATATAAATATACAAACAATTTCTATATTAATTACAAGCACTCATCCTTTTATACATACAACTAATATTACAAACAGGTTACTTATTTCTAACTAAAGACTAAAACAGTCTTGATTATGAAATTTCAAATGGACATATGTTTGTCCTTTCTGACTTTAAATGAAATAAACTTTTATGCTTTTAATCTAGCACCTTTCTTTCGTACAGAATACCTTAATCTCCAAAGCTTTACTTCCTCTAATCAGCTAGGGATTCCACTTTGAATTCTTGAATTAACTTGCACAGTACAGGCACCACTTGAGCTATCAATTCAGTGCCGTCATTTTATGGATTCACATCAACTAAAGGGGGAAAGAGACGCTACGTCGTTTCTTGTCGTGAAAAATTGGGTTAACAGCCCAAAGGAGGTCTTTGTCCAATCTTGAACAAAGATAACTGAGGTGCATTAAATATTCTCTAATATTTGTGCATACAAGAAGAGAAATTGGCCCAAAAAGGAATTTGACCTTTTGGCGCGAAGAGGCACTTGCTAGAGCGCGGTGACGAGACCGATCTAGCAACGTGGAGTGTTAGCAGAGCACTGACCAAGTGTTTTATCTATGGCACTGACTTGATTAATTTCTTTCTTTGAGCTAGAACCACATAATAAAAGTGGGCGGTGACACATACCGAATTCATTTGAGATTAAAAGGGTATAAACAGTTTTCTTTCTTTATTTGACATACTATTGTTCACAATGCTGACTGAGGCAAAAATACATTAAATTGAAAACGATTACAAACGTTTTTCTTTACGAGTGAAGAGTTGCCATATCGTAATCTATTATACTGACAGTACTGGTGTACAGGTTCGAACTAAGGGATCGTCCGTCCAGGTTTGGACTAAGGGGGTTTGAAGAACTGGCATAAGGTAATTTAAATGCACAAATTGGGTTGTACACGGGGTGAAATAAATATATTTTGTTTAATTACGGTTTATTCATGCTGCATACATACAGGGTGTTATCACCAAATCATCCGGTGAAAAGTGACAAGTTAATACACTTGTTGGGGTGTTTCCCCAACACCCCCCAATAGAAATGTGGATCCAAAGGATCCCATAGCACGGAAAGGGTTTCAGCAGACCTTAATCCCTCTGACGCTTAACGCATCTGGGATTAGGAGGAGTGCGAATACCGAAAAGCTCGAGAGCGGAACTCGATAGAATTATATGTGCCACTGATGAGTCGACTCTCCTGCTTCTGTACCAGTGCGAATGTCCCAAGCCTCAGCACTCGACGAGGAAAGAAAAGTAGCAGAGATGGCGAGAAAGCCAGCACCATGGGCGATATCCGAATGGTGTTAAGCAGGAATATCTCGACAGATATGCGTCACACTATTGACTTGGCTCAGGAAGATTGTTTCCAGAAATGGAAGGCTTTTATTTGGAAATCAAATCAAGTCAGGTTCCAACAAGAAACTACCTGAAATACACCGTCAGACATCTCCAAATGGAGGGCGATAAGTGCAGATATTATAATGATCTGGCGGCTCGTGCAAAATTCTAATTAATTTATTTCATAAATTAATTCATAGTTTTCAGCAAACAAGCAAAAAATAAATTAAGTGCCGCTCTAGTTCGTCCATGAATACAAATTATTAAACTGAGTCTTGAACTAAATGGCAGACCATAACATGAAAAAATAGAAATAACACCCTTGTTGATTCAAACTTAAAATGGAAACGTCTGCATTATAACGCGTAATCGAATGAAACCGCCTGTAAAACTCTTGAAAAAATAATTGCGCTTTAGACCGAGTTTAGGGTCCTTGCTCCAAACCTTGGTAAGTGGGCGGTTCGAGAAGTCGGCCAATAAGAAGCCAAAGTTTGGAATGCGAACACCTGTCCATTTGACCAAACAATTTTAATTACCCTATTTAGGAAGTGCGGTAGCAATAAAAGCTTAACTCGAAATGTAAAAATCATGTTAACAGTAAAAATCAAATTTTAATGCTCCTGAATATCAAAGAGCGGCATAATAAAATCAAGATTGGAATTTATAAAACACGTAAACAAACGTTAATTGCCCATTAAAATCGGAGGCGACTTAAATGTGTTTAGGGAATACAATTGAATATGCCGGACACCGACACCTGCGAATTCCAGAGTTTCGAGGCGAAAAACAATCCTTGAAAGAAGGTATTAAAAGGAAATACTTTTGTCTGATAGTGTAAATACCTGATAATAAGTTGGTGCTCAATAATCAGCTGTTTGACAGTATACAGAGTATCCCCTCCATACATTTCTTCTGCGATTTGATCAAATTTCCTTAGTCGAATCTGCAAAATCTTCAATCGGGCACTCGCATATATCATTAAACCAATAAAAGTGACTTGGGTAGCCGTATTGAAAAATAAACTTTGAGTTACAACGCCAAGATTAATACCAATAACTAGAATCATGTGATGTTCTCTTCTAAACGGATACCACATGTCGTGCATGAATGGTTGATCTTTAAATTCAGACATGTCTTCTGAAGAGATTACTTGTATGAGCGACGCTATTACGAAAAATACAACGGCGCCCAAGGTTACTAGAAATTGCCAAGTGTTGACCATTCTACAATAATTGACTTCTCTTTTATAGCATTCTTTTACTTCTCCGTCGTGTGTTCTCCATACAGACTCTTCGTGATTCATTATGTGGGAGCACATGTTTGATATTTTATTTATCTGGAAGAATAACTATTTAGTTATAATCATAAGAATGTGCTACTAGTAGTCAGACGGATAACGTCGTCCCGAGAGGAAGGTCCATATATAACGTTAATTTTTTTAAACTGTTGATTGATTAACTATAATAGCAAAATTTTAATTAGCATAAATATCAAAGAGCGGCATAATAAAATCGAGATTGGACTTTACAAAACATGTGAAAACGTTAATTGCCACATGAAAATTTCTGGCGATTTAGGAATTTTAAGTGGTCTTAGAAAACAAAAACATTTTAATAGGTGAACACCTGAAAATTCCAGGTTCTCGAGGCGCAACACAATCGTTGAAAGATGGTATAAAAAGATAAACATCTTGAGGAAAAAGTTAGTCAGAAAACAGTCTTCACTCGCGTTAGTATCTTGCGTGTCCAACGGGATCTCGGAAAAAGGAAAGTTGAAAAATTTGATCTTCACGCAAATCAGTCTGAAAATATTTCTTCTGAGCGATAGTTAATCAATATGCAGTCTCCAGTCGAATTAGTTAAAATTTAATCTTCACGCGTATAGGCTTGTTACTATGTATGTGCGGGAAACCAAAAAGTAGTTACAAGTGTAGTACATCACTATGCTCGAAAAAGGGTCGGAAAAGTAACATGTATCGGTGTCAAAGAAGAGCGAAGTTTAAAATTCGTATTTTCAGTGGAAAGTAAAAACTTTCACAATGGCATCGGTAGCTATATTGTACAAAGCAAAAATATGAATAGTGTAATTTATACTACTGACAATTTTGTAATTATTGAAGAAGTTGAAGATCAAAACGAATTGCTTAAAGGAACCACTGATCGCTCACTGATACCATACTCTTCAAGCGATTGTGATGACAGTAATAATTTAGCGGAAGGAGATAGTGGGCATTCTTAGACAGTTCTGATAGCATTGATGAGGAAATTGAAGACCGTGGAACGATAGAAGGGGAAAATGAAGAGTTCGAAGAAGTCAACCCTATAGATAATTATAATTTAGCTTCTACCTATTTTTGTATGCTGTTTTGTTCCTATTTAACCTCATTATTTTTCTTACCAACCCATATTTTTTTTGTAGCATAAAAATATTCCCTATAAGTTTATACATAATTTTTCATGGAACAAACTTAGAATTATGCACTTTCTATGCAAAATTGCGGGTCCGTTACAGTGCCCCCCCCCCCCCCCCCCCCCC
>MU183794.1:18948-45649 GCA_016904865.1 Pissodes strobi
GGGGGGGGGCACTGTAACGGACCCCAAAATTGCTGCCGTTCCATATAGCCCCAAATCTTGAGTTTTTTATACAATGGTTATACGGAACAGCTGAATTAAAAAAAAATAATAAAACTACCCGTTTAGTGCCGCCATCACCAAATAGGGCTTAAATGGCTTCCAACACTACAAGGCAACTCCTTGAAAAAATAAATAAATAGGATAATGGCAATAAAAATAGATATTAGAAAAAAGATGTAAAAATTGTCTCATATTTATCCCCAAAGTACGGTGCCTAACGTGTTTTTAATGTTTATTAATTATTATTATATTACCTATACAACTGAACTTAGTTTCGATTTTTGTTTTAAACCAAAAATTAATGTTTTGTTCGATTATTTTTGTAGAAGGAGTTTATTTTGGTTATTTAGTATAGTTAATTATTTTTTGGAGCATTTTTTCTCGTTTTTTTATTGCTTACCTGGAATAGCAAGATTTTTACGCAAGCTTCCAAAACGATGATAAGAACGTCTGCACTGCTGAATATTCTTGTGTGCTGGTCATGTTCGATAACCAAAATGCAAAAATTAACCAGAAGAGAGAAAGTGAAACATGCATAAGAGATAGTCTGAAATTTGGAATAAATCTTGTAGGCTTTTGCGTAAAGGACGTTATCAATTATTTCAAAGGGCCAAAAACCACATATAATAAGAAAACATTTTGGGATTTTTATAAAGTGGTCGTTTACCATCTTGTCAAACTAGCCCAAACTACAACAGTGGAGGTTGAAATTTGAAAATAGAATGAACTTCCAAATATTTTTTTATCGTATATTAAGTATAATATCAATTATTCATTAACTAGCGACAATCTATGATTACTAGAAATTTATTGTTTTGAAATATATTTTTTCTCATACATCCCTTATAATTAATTCAAGAGATAATTCTTACTTATATGATATGAACTGATTTAATGTATAGAGGAAGAAGTATAATTACGGGCGGCCTAGACTTGGTATAGGGGCTATGGTGGTATTTCCCATAGGCATCCCTTTAGTTATATGTCTATGGTATTTCCGATTAAAGTGTTAAAATGCTATAATTAAGTAGATATTAGCAGTAAAATTGAATTTTACTAATCACCATTGGGTGTCAAGTTTGCATCTCCGTAGAGTACGGCATAGTAATTGGCCGGTTTAAATATAACTTATATTTTTAAGGAAGTGAGGAGTATTGGGAAGTAAAGTTTATGTTAAACCACTCTAGCAACACTGTCGCTTTCTTCTGTCATTTTCCGTATATGTCTGTTGAGAGTTGATATCTGTTTCCTCTTCGGTCGAGCCAACACGTCCCGTAGGTCGTGTAGCGACCGTTTTTCTCCCTGAGGAAAAATCGGGCGTCCTAGCCAGAAAAATGCCCGTTCATGCTGCCACCCAGGCCGGGGGGAACCTGATGTTTCCGTGGGATAATTTTTGTATGTGCCTTTCATAGCTTAAATGTTCGTGCAAGAGTCAGAAATCTCACAGCACAGGCCCGCCATACTGGAGGCTCCTACTAAAAAGTACCACCATCCAACAAGAGTGTAACCTATCTGGGACGGTCGGCCCAGCTCTACCTAAGCCCGGACGCATATTTACACATCCTCACATACGATGGCACCAGGGTGCTGAAATCTGTGAGCCTTTGTAAACAATAATGACGCTACAAAAGCTCACTGATTTCGGCACCTACGTAACTGGCTATCATAGGTACCAGGGTGCTGAAATCGGTTAGGTTTTGTAGCGCTACAAAAGCTCCCTGATTTGGGCACCTGGAATACGCTGTTATATAATATTTCGCTTTTCGCATGGCCCTCCGCTCGCTTCGCTCGCTACGGGGGCTCAAGAAAAGGAAACTAACCAAGTGCTAACCCAAACTAACCCAAGACATACCCAAAATCAAGAAAAAAACTGTTTCGAAACTGTTCAGAAACTTAACCTAAAAAAAAAGCAACGGGGTTTGAACCCGGACCGTCCAGGACCGTCCAGGTGAGACCCAGCCATCTAAACCTCTAGACCACGAGACCTCTTACCGCAAATTGATTGCACCGTGAAGACATGGCGCGATTAGGTGCCCAAATCAGTGAGCTTTTGTAGTGCTACAAACGCTTACAAACCCTAACCGATTTCAGCACCCTGGTGCCGTCGTATGTGAGGATGTGTAAATATGCAGCCCGGACGGATTGCCTTGCAGCAAAGCCAACCGCCCACTGAAGAGAGGCCATTAGAAGTAAGGTAAAGTAAAGAATATAAATTAGTAGTCATCAGTTAGCGATGGTGTTTAAGTGAAAAGTAAGCAATATTTCTAAACTAAATCGTTAAATAATTAAATTTTTTTTGTTTATAATTATGTAATAATAGGATACTTATTGAAGCACTTAGGGCTGGTTTAATAAGGTGCTGGTAAAACTTCTGGCAGAATTATATTGATGATAAGGTTAAAATTGTGTGTTATTAATATGATGATTAGACTATCAAAGGGATAAATTGTAGATATCGGCAAGATAAGTTATCAGCACAAAATAGGTCTAAATAAGTGAGATGCCGGTGACTTAACCTATATATTTTTTTGAATTGATTGACTTGTTTGTATTCTCGTTGGGGTCGTCATAAATAATAAATAATTGACGTTTTTTTATGTAAATTTTTGTCCCTGTATCAGATGTTTCTTCTGATAAAGAAACTGAAGAATTGAAGATTATATCAATATACTTCACAGAAGACCCAGAATATTCCCGGATGTTTTAATCGGCTTCGACTTAACGAATGAATCTGTTCAACTTATTCTTGGTCAAAATGAGGGAAAATTTATTTTTTTTTACATTTTGATATGATTGATTTGTTTGTGTTCTCATTGGGATCTTCACACTTCAAATAAATAATAAATAATGGACGTTTTTTATGTAAATATTTTCCCTGGTGAAGAAACTGAAGAATTGAAGATTATATCATTATACTTCACAAAAAACACAGACTATTGCAAGATGGCCCAAATCATATGAATTATTGGGATGATTATAATTTTTTAATCGGCTTCGACTAGCGTAGTAAGTGTAGTTGATTTGAATTAATTCGGCTCAATAATTGTATCGTTTTGATTCCTTTATTTTGAGATGATTTAATTGGAAACTTATGAAAGGAAAACAACGAAGTTTTAAAAATTTCCACAATTTATTTTTATAAACCGTGACACGTGTTTCGGCACACGGTGCCTTTCTCAAACGGACTAACTAAGATTGTGCTAAGAGTAAAACATCCTAAGTCGGTACAGAGGAGACCGACATATAATAAAAAAGAAAAAAGGGGTATGGAAAATCCAAGTAATATTGGGTACATAATATGGGTAGGTACTTATGCTATTAATATCGGTATTACTAATGAAGGAAGGCAGAGAGGAAAGACGACAATGTTTTTTAAGTTATTATGAATATAAATTCAACAGTGGGGAATTACTAGTTTCTAATTGTTCATTCAATAATAAACCTGACTTTTTCTTTTTGTTAATTACCATGCTTTCCAAATAATTTAATTTTTTGGATTTGTTCTCTATGTGTAATATTTTAAAATCTTTGGAAAATATGTGTTTTTCGGAATTTAAATGTAAGGCATAATGTGAGTTTCTATTGCTTTTTTGGTAACTAGATTCATGTTCTTTAATTCTTGTTTTGAAAGATCTACCAGTTTGTCCTATGTATATTTTTGGGCAAGAACCACACTCTAGTAAATATACTCCTGATTTGGAAAGTTTGTTTGAATTTGATTTGTTATTTTTAATGAGTTTACCTAAATTATTGTTTGTTCTAAAAGCAGTTTTTATGTTATTTTCGGAAAGCCTTTTGGAAATTCGATTGGAAATCGTGCCTGTATATGTGATAGACTTAAATCTTAGGTGAGGTGTATTATTGATTGTTGGATAGACTATGTTTATTGCCATTTTATATTGTTTTTTCTTAATTAAATTATCTATTATACTAGCATTATATCCGTTATTGACTGCAACCTGTTTAATAATATTCAGTTCCTTTTCATAATTTTCTTCTGAAAATGGAACATTTAAAAGTCTATGTATAAATGTATTAAAAGCTGCCATTTTATGGGAATACGGATGATTAGATTTATTATGAATAACTGTCAGGGTTTATGGAAAATTGAAAATTCATGAATATCATTTCTGTTGGTGATGGTTAAATCTAGAATATTGATGGATTTATATGCTCTAATTCGACAGTGAATTTAATTTTTGGGTGTAGGTTATTGATAAATGAAAGAAATTGATCTACTTGTCTATCAGTGCCTGAAAAGCATGTTATGATATCATCTACATATAGATGCCAATATAGGAATTTTTTACTTAATTGATGGTTAAATATTTGTTTTTCTAGATTATCCATGAAGATTTCAGCCAATAACGGACTTAGAGGATTTCCCATTGTTAAACCCTCATCGGAAACATAATAATTATTGTTAAATTCGAAATAGTTTTGATCCAAGCAAACAGAAAGAGAATCTAAGATATCTTGTTTTATGATTGAATTAACTTTATTTTTTGTTAAGAGTGTGTCGATCAAATCTATAACTTCATTAGGTGGAACACTGGGGAACAAATTCTTTACGTCAAAAGATAATAGTTTGACATTTTTCGGAATTTCTAGATGTTTAATTTTACTAATAAGTTCGCATGAAATTGAAATGCTAAATTCGGGAGAAAACTTACAATATTGTGATAAGATATTTATTAATTTTTTAGAAAGCCTTGTTGATGGAGCGTTAATGAAAGAAACTACTGGTCTTATAGGATAACTTTCTTTGTGTAATTTTATTAACGAATATAGGTTAGGTGCCTGAGGATTCATGACTGTTAAATTATATTTTTCAAAATCATTACAAATTGATAATTCTTTCACAACATTTGTAATTAATTTTTGGTAATGGTTTGTTGGATCAAAATTTATTTCTTGGACATTGTTTGAATTTAAAAATTCTAAAGTCTTATTTAGATATTGGTTTTTAGGTATTGCTACTATAGAATTTCCCTTATGCGCTTTTGTAAAAATAATATTATTTTCTTTACTTTTATTTTTAATTGATTTAACAATGTTAGTGTCTCTAGAGCTATGGCTTGAAGGCGTATCTAATGGATGTTTTTTAATAATTTGTGAAATAAAATGTTTTTTTTTTCTTTTTTTTTATATATATATCTAAATAAGACTTTAGAATTCTTAAATTCAAACAATGTCCAAGAAATAAATTTTGATCCAACAAACCATTACCAAAAATTAATTACAAATGTTGTGAAAGAATTATCAATTTGTAATGATTTTGAAAAATATAATTTAACAGTCATGAATCCTCAGGCACCTAACCTATATTCGTTAATAAAATTACACAAAGAAAGTTATCCTATAAGACCAGTAGTTTCTTTCATTAACGCTCCATCAACAAGGCTTTCTAAAAAATTAATAAATATCTTATCACAATATTGTAAGTTTTCTCCCGAATTTAGCATTTCAATTTCATGCGAACTTATTAGTAAAATTAAACATCTAGAAATTCCGAAAAATGTCAAACTATTATCTTTTGACGTAAAGAATTTGTTCCCCAGTGTTCCACCTAATGAAGTTATAGATTTGATCGACACACTCTTAACAAAAAATAAAGTTAATTCAATCATAAAACAAGATATCTTAGATTCTCTTTCTGTTTGCTTGGATCAAAACTATTTCGAATTTAACAATAATTATTATGTTTCCGATGAGGGTTTAACAATGGGAAATCCTCTAAGTCCGTTATTGGCTGAAATCTTCATGGATAATCTAGAAAAACAAATATTTAACCATCAATTAAGTAAAAAATTCCTATATTGGCATCTATATGTAGATGATATCATAACATGCTTTTCAGGCACTGATAGACAAGTAGATCAATTTCTTTCATTTATCAATAACCTACACCCAAAAATTAAATTCACTGTCGAATTAGAGCATATAAATCCATCAATATTCTAGATTTAACCATCACCAACAGAAATGATATTCATGAATTTTCAATTTTCCATAAACCCTGACAGTTATTCATAATAAATCTAATCATCCGTATTCCCATAAAATGGCAGCTTTTAATACATTTATACATAGACTTTTAAATGTTCCATTTTCAGAAGAAAATTATGAAAAGGAACTGAATATTATTAAACAGGTTGCAGTCAATAACGGATATAATGCTAGTATAATAGATAATTTAATTAAGAAAAAACAATATAAAATGGCAATAAACATAGTCTATCCAACAATCAATAATACACCTCACCTAAGATTTAAGTCTATCACATATACAGGCACGATTTCCAATCGAATTTCCAAAAGGCTTTCCGAAAATAACATAAAAACTGCTTTTAGAACAAACAATAATTTAGGTAAACTCATTAAAAATAACAAATCAAATTCAAACAAACTTTCCAAATCAGGAGTATATTTACTAGAGTGTGGTTCTTGCCCAAAAATATACATAGGACAAACTGGTAGATCTTTCAAAACAAGAATTAAAGAACATGAATCTAGTTACCAAAAAAGCAATAGAAACTCACATTATGCCTTACATTTAAATTCCGAAAAACACATATTTTCCAAAGATTTTAAAATATTACACATAGAGAACAAATCCAAAAAAAATTAAATTATTTGGAAAGCATGGAAATTAACAAAAAGAAAAAGTCAGGTTTATTATTGAATGAACAATTAGAAACTAGTAATTCCCCACTGTTGAATTTATATTCATAATAACTTAAAAAACATTGTCGTCTTTCCTCTCTGCCTTCCTTCATTAGTAATACCGATATTAATAGCATAAGTACCTACCCATATTATGTACCCAATATTACTTGGAATTTCCATACCACTTTTTTCTTTTTTATTATATGTCGGTCTCCTCTGTACCTACTTAGGATATTTTACTCTTGGCACAATCTTAATTAGTCCGTTTGAGAAAGGCACCGTGTGCCGAAACACGTGTCACGGTTTATAAAAATAAATTGTGGAAATTTTTAAAACTTCGTTGTTTTCCTTTCAAAAGTTTGCAATGAATTTTCATCAAGTATCAGCTAAATCCATCGATTTGATTTAATTGGTTTTATTATTCTTTTTTGTTGGACAGCCTGAGTCAAAACGAGTTCCAGATTGCAAGTTGGAGATGTGCTATTCCCAAAATACCGATCAGAAGCACTCAACAAAGTAAAAAAACATCTTAAAGACAACCAAGTTTTCCGAAAAAATTATAACTTAAATAATTAATCATAGAACGCACAAATTCAACCGAAAAGCAAGTAACAGAAACAACAGAAAAATACATTGCACTACCCTATAGAGATACATTATAAGAAAGAGATTTATCAAATCATAAAATCATAGTTTGCCATAAAATTTATTAAACAATCCGCACGCACCTTTAAAAAGTAAAATACCTAATAAAAAAAGTCAAATGTCATATATTCTATAAGAGGAAAACTGCCATAAATTAACAATTAAGGAAATGATACGTATAAAAAAGAACACAAAAATTATGTAACAATAATAAAAAAGATATCGATAATGAGTGAGATATATTTCAGTATTATAGGGTAATGTATCAAGCTTCTTAAATATAACAAATAAATTCGATTCCTCAACACTAGAAAATCAATATTTTAAACCTATATTAAATAGCAGTCCAACAAAATGGTTTCTATTTTATTAATATATCATTTGTATGTGTGTAGTTTGTCCGATCCCTGCCGGGATTATCATTTTTGGTTGTTGAAGCCGCGAATAACCACCGCAGAGAAGCGACAAAAGCCGTCGGCGCCTTTGAAGTTAGAGAGCCGAGTTCGATTTGTCATATGTGACAGATGACCGGTTTAATACACTGAGACAAATGTAATGAAGGGAAAAGAAATGCTATACACCGATAAAACATGTAATTAATTACATGTTTATTATTTACTTTATTAGAAATGTATTATGAATAGTAGTTATCTTTTAGGATTTAACGGTTTAACTCAGATTTGTCGCGTTCTAACCTTTTTGAAGTGAATACTTCTTTGGTTTCATGAGAGTGATTTTTCAAGGTCGTATCACGGCATGGTTTATGTTTTCGTCTCGCGTTACGAAATTTTCGTATCGTTGATTGGACGACTAACCCAAACTAACCAAATGAAATAAAATTCTTTATAGCGAATCGGAACCGACTCAAATAAGCAAAATAAGTTGATACTAAGTGAAACTAACCGAAAGTTGATTCGACGACTAACCCAAACTAACCAAACCTATTAAAATTGATTATAACGTATCGGAACCGCTTCAAATGACTAAAATAAGTTGAGAATAAGTGAAACTAACCGAAAGTTGATTGGACGACTAACCCAAACTAACCAAATCTATTAAAACTGATTAAGGTACGGGAGGGTAATAAGGCCCAGCGGTAAATAAGGCCCGCATTTAAAATTCCCGCCTGTAATGTGACGAATTTGCTCTGCTGCTGGTGTGTCACTTGTTGCATCAGTTGATACCCAACTACGAAGGCGGGAGTACGCACTTGTTCTTCTTTCATAAATTTTCTTCTGTTAATGATATTGTGTGGCTGCGTTATAACAACCTAATCAAAGGTAAGTGTAATTTTACTCAACGTGAAATTAAGTCACACATCCATTGTATTCTAAAGTTACAAGTACATCTAGTAGGCTTTTGATTTTGTGTAATGTTAGGTTAGGTTATATTTCAGTTCCGGTACATTTGCGTATTTAAGTACTTTTCTCATATATCTGAAAATGAGGCCCGGGCCTTATTTTCAGAAATTTTATTGGGCTTTATTTTCAGAAATTTTACTGGGCTTTATTTTAACATGTGTTCTTTATATTTAAGAACTTTTTTGTTTAGGCCTTATTTTCAGCGTATTCGGAAAATAAGGCCCAGTTGATAATTTTTTATATACCACTTTTTCTTACTACGGGTTTTAAAAAATACTTGTTTTGTTTATTATGACTTATAGAAATATCGGTTGTTTCTGTTAGTATATTGCATTTGTTACTATTTTTTAAATTTTCTAAATAAATAAATTTTTTGTATTAGGTGGGCCTTATTACCCTCCCGTACCTTATAACGTATCGGAACCGCTTCAAATAACTAAATTAATTTGAGAATAAGTGAAACTAACCGAAAGTTGATTGGAATACTAACCCAAACTAACCAAATCTTGTAAAATTGATTACAACGTATCGGAACCGGTTAGAGAGATCCATTAACATGTTATTAAGATAAGAATAAAGTTTTTAAAATCATATACAGGCTGTTAAAAAAATTATTTTTTAGAAAAATTCCATTTTTTTCGAACTATTACCGATATATTTACAAATACATATAAAAACAAATCCTCAAATAGTTGTTAAAAGATAATAAAAAAAAACTTAATCAAACTGATAACAATATAATAACAACTATTATCTACAATATACTATCCTATTTAAAAGCGTTTAATTTCATATCCATAATGAACGTTCATCATATTATCAATGTTAAAAATACCATGTAATTACCTGTTTATTTCAAACATTTCTGAAAAATTTACATGTAAATGATGGTCAAATTTAACTAATGGCATGCAGAATATATCGCACTATAATAGAATTGATAAGACAGACACATTTAACATAAATATTGACACATTGTCTTCACGTTTTAGTGACATAACCATATTCTGTCTTTCACGCGACCTGGTGTAAATAAAAAGGAAAAGTGTAGATTTTGTCGTAATTAAAAGTCGATAGAGCAATGACAACTGTATAAAAAATGTCATATAAATTTGTCGATATTGTTTATAGTTAAGCTTAAAAAAATTATGAAGAATTATAAGGCAACAAAAAGGTTTGATCTTTCAACGTTTTTCTCGAAATAAATTTGCTAAATTTGCAGTTATTTGGTTACAAAATAAGAATAAAGTATAATAATATTATAATACACCGATGCAGTCTACAAAATTAATTTAGTACATTTTAGCGTCAATAGCTTAATTTTAAGTAAAATTATTTAATTTATTCTGACCTCACTTGTCACAAATACATCAAAACTAACTACATATAAACAATACCGACAAATTGATATGACATTTTTTATACAGTTATCATTGTTCTATCGACTTCCGATTTTTAATTACGACAAAATTTACACTTTTCCTTTTTATTTATACCAGGTCGCGTGAAAGACAGAATATGTTTATGTCACTAAAACGTGAAGACAATATGTGTCAATATTTATGTTTATGCAAACTTAGTCGTCGATTCAACTTTCGGTTAATTTCACTTATTCTCAAATTATTTTAGTCATTTGAAGCGGTTCCGATACGTTATAATCAGTTTTGATAGATTTGGTTAGTTTGGGCTAGTTGTCCAATCAACTTTCGGTTAGTTTCACTTATTCTCAACTTATCTTAGTAATTTGAAGCGGTTCCGATACGTTATAATTTTAATAGATTTGGTTAGCTTGGGTTAGTCGTCGATTCAACTTTCGGTTTGTTTCACTTAGTCTCAACTTGTTTTAATCATTTGAACCGGTTCCGATACGTTATCTATAATCAATTTTAATAGCTTTGGTTAGTTTGGTTTAGTCGTCCAATCATCTTTCGGTTAGTTTCATTTAGTCCTGACTTATTTCAGTCATTTGAACCGGTTCCGATACGTTATAATCAATTTTAATAGATTTTGTTAATTTGGGTTAGTCGTCGATTCAACTTTCGGTTAGTTTCACTTAGTATCAACTTATTTTAATCATATGAACCGGTTCCGATACGTTATAATCAATTTTAATAGATTTGGTTAGTTTGGGTTAGTCGTCCAATCAACTTTCGGTTAGTTTCACTTAGTCTCAACTTATTTTAGTGATTTGAACCGGTTCCGATACGTTATAACCAATTTTAATAGATTTGGTTAGTTTGGGTTAGTCGTCCAGGATCCTCATTTTACCCCGGCTACATGTCCTGAAAATTTCAGCCCTCTAGCTATACTGGAACAAGCTTAATTAAAGAGGCGTTTTACTTTGAAAAGCGTTTCACTTTGATAAGCGTTTCATTTTTCTGACTCGAAGTCACTTCAATAATAATTAACACACAAACAAACCAAAGGAAAAATGTTGTCGTCGACGACTGTACTAAACAAACCTCGAACTAAACTAAACTGACAAGCACGTGGAGATGACAGTTGGCCGGTTTACCTCCCACTCCAAAATTTTGGGCGGGATTTATGTTGTCGGTTCTCTGCGGTTGTTATTCTCGGGTTGAAGATTTAGTGCATCTTGATGAAAAGGCCAAATTGCATGGAAATTACAAATAACATCTTGCAAATTAAATGCGCCTTATCTTAAGTTTGTGAAAAACTAAATATCACGGTAGCAAAAACTGAACACCAAAGTATGTGTGTTAAATGCTGTGCACCGCGAAGCTTTCGTAAAAAATAGGCGCGTATATTTTAAATTTATATAGATAACACAACATATAAAGGCGCATTCTATATTAGTACATTAAGATACTAGTTTTAAAAGACCATATTTTATCGCACGAGCACGAAATTAGGAAACGACCAGCTTGCGGGGAGTTTCCTAACGTGCGAGTGCGCTAAATGTCTTTTAAAACGTGCATTTTATACTATTTTTTCTATTTTGCACGTTTTTTAATGAAAAACATTAATTTATTCAAGTCGCTATCAAAAGTTGGACGTCCATCTTGTCACTTTTGACGTCTGTATTATTAGGAATCCCATTCAAAACGGTGTCGAAACTTTTGCTAGTGAGCCTTGGCATTGAACAATTTTGTTAATATCATAGTAATCAGTCAACCAAAGTAGTGTCGAAAAGAGCTTCTTTTCGACACTACTTTGCGTATCGAAAAGACTTCTTTATGATACCAAAATAGAAAATTTTTTTTATTGTTGATACATACGCTTTGCAGTATTTAGGATTTGCACCTGTTTGAATTAAGTACAAACTGTTGGCACTAACTGTACTTATACCAACGTGAAATTAATGTTCGTAAATTGCGTCCATTCCTAATGGTTTCAAATTAGAGTGGAACAATATTAGTCAGTCACAGAATTAGAATAGCTACCATATTTTGTATAATTTTATGCCAAATAGAATATTTTCAGTTTGTAAGGAAGGGTACTTTAAATCCAAAAGGTAATTTATTCAAATAATGGATTTATTAATACAAAGCCAGCGCCAGGGGCCATTACAATAAATTGGAAATATTACCCCAAAGAATGGATGGACGCCGACTTCCTAGAGCTGGTGTCCATTTAGGGGTTCTAAATTTACCATTTTATTGAAACTAGTATTTTCTTTGATTGGCAACAATATATTCTTCAAAATGTTACTGAGCTTTGGTCATAGTACAATATCCCATTAAAAATTCTAAAGTTATGCTCAATAAGGAAGTTGTGTAGATAAAAACAAATCGAAATATGTCTACCGTTCTATCAGTTATTCGTCATATTCTAAACCGATTTTTATAAAATATGTAACTGGCCTAAAAGATTTAAAAAGGATCGCAGATGATTGGTCTAGATACCTGATCACAAGTTGGTGTTCAACAACCAGCTGTTTAATAGTATAAAGAATATCCCCGTCATACACTCGGTCTGAGATTTCATCAAATTTCCTAAGTTGAATCTGCAAAATCTTCAGTCGGGCACTGGCATATATCATTAAACCAATAAAAGTGGATTGGGTTGCCGTATTAATAAAAGTGCCTTGAGTTACAACCCAAATATTGATACCAATAACCACAGGCATGTGACATTCTCTTCTAAACGGAAACCACATGTCATGCATAAATGGCTGATCCTTATATTCAGATATGTCTTCAGAAGCGAATAATTTTATGAGTGACGCTATAATGAAAGTTACACTGGTGAGCACGCTGAGTAGACATTGCGAAGTGTTGACCATTCTGCAATAATTGATTTCTTTCTTGTAACATTCTTTTATTTCTTGGTCGTGTGTTCTCCACACAGACTCTTCGTTCTTCACTATGTGGGAGCACATATTAGGTATTTTCTTTACCTAGAAAAGTGGCCAATTAATAATTATCAATAATAAAAAGGTAACACGTTAGAAATGGAAATGGGTCGGACATAATGAGAGACACACGAATAATAGATGGAACAATACTATACACAAGTGGAGACCATGGACTGGAAAAAGGAATCGCGGACGCCCATGCAGAAATGCGTTTGGGAGATGATATGAAAAGGATCAACTGGACACGGCGGGCAAGGGACAGGAATTCATGGCGAATTTTGGAGGAGGCTTACGTCCAATATTGGACAAATCAGCTATGAAGAAGGAGAAGAAGAAGAAGATAATAAAATTCTACTTCAGCTATGCCAGATAATGTGGCATCGTAGGCTCTCCCAGGAGACGAGACGGTCAGAAATGAATTGACTATAATCTTAATTTATCTAAATTTTTCTAAGTTTTATTTTTAAATGTTCATTTTTAATTAATAAGTAATATAGTCAGTTAAAAATTTTGTTTCTTATTGTATTTAGTGTCTATTTTTCGTTGTTTCCAAGTATAAGTCAAATGTCTCTTAAAATCTTCACTGCAGTGGAAAATTGGAAAAACAAGCACCAAACCAGAGTTTTTCTGCAACAAAAAACTATGCAATTTCTGTTCAGGCCTCCCTTCTCAGGCTCTATAGCCTGGGGCATAAAGGCCACGCAAACAAGTGCAATCAGGCAACTAGAAGGCGTACAAAGGCTGGCATGTCTGTACGTCTCAGGGGCCATGAGAACAACCCCAACTGCAGCACTGGAAGTCCTGCTAAATCTACCTCCATTTCATATCCTCACACAGGGGAACAAGCCCATCATTGAATGGGAAAGGCCTACAAGCTGGTAATTAGAGGACAGCGAACAGATCAAGTATCTCTTTGAAATGCCATCAGACGAAACAAATCCACCTATGGATTTGATAGACCCTTCTAAATAGCAATAATTGTAGGCAGAGAAGAATGAGAGGGGTCCTCCTATAAAAGCAGACAAAACTCTTAGACCAGTAAAGGGGTGGGAGCCGTTGTCCACGAACCAAGGTCAAATATCTCCATAAACATGGGCAGTGAAGCCACAATGTTCCAAGCAATTCAACACTGCGCCATGGAAATAGAGAAACTGAACATTAGAAAAAGGAGGGTAGTCATATACTCCGAATGTCAGGCCGCCTTAAAACTAGTTAATGCACACAAGGTCAGATCTAGACTAGTCAAAGACTGCATAAGTGCCCTTGAAGAGGTCGGTCGTAACAATAAGCTCATCATTGCATGGATTCCGAGACACAATGGCCATTAAAGCAACGAAGAAGCCGACAAACTTGCAAAACGGGGCGCAAGTAACGTTACGTTGGGACCTGAGCCCTACTGCAGGATAGCAAGAAGAGTCTTCAAAACAGCAGTTAAAAACTAGATAGATAAACAATCTCTAAACTAGTGGTTACAAACACCGGGAAAACTACAGGCCAAACAGTTCATAAAATACGGCTCCCCAAAATCCACGGCAGATCTACTTAAGAGGAGACGCAAGACGATAGAATATTAGTGGGTTAGCTGACGCGGCACTGTAAAATGAACAGATACATGGAAAAGATCGGCCTGATAGACAATAGCCACTGCAGGTTCTGAAACACGTGTGATACGAGTGTGAGGCTCTCTGCAGGCTCAGGTATGCAAAGCTGAGAGAGACCAAACTCGGACCTGCAAGGTACATGGCGGAGCCGATACTCCATTTGTGGAGTCTTATTAGTCTGGATGAGGTAAGCATGGTTCGGCGTGCTACAATAAACCTGCATAGGTTGCAGTGGCATAGGCGGGTATCAGCAACAACTCCCTTCAATTCTCTCAATTCTTCACATCTTTTGAAGTGAAATTGATGGAGCTAAAAGAGCAAACCCGAATTATGATTTTTTTTTGCAAGAACTGTAATGATTTTCCTCATTGCAACTGATGAATTATCTGATCTAAAACCAAAATAATAACAAATAAAGACGAGATTATATATATGACTTTATTAAAAAATAAATAGAGGAACAAAGAAATAGTGCAAAACTTAAACCGTCACTCTCAGCTCTTATTTCCAGGAGTTGTTAGCCAGCAGAACCAACTGCCGTCTACATACCAAGTGAACACTAACATACCAAGCCTGATTATCAAACCTGCAGAGCAACAAGCGGCCGAAGACACTAAAAAAGATATAATAAAATATATTGTATTCAATATGGGTATCAGTAAAATTAAGCATAAAAATCTGGTGCTGTAATTAAATTAAATTAAGTGTAACGATAGGAATAACGTCCAAAAACTTAAGCATGAAATAGCACAGCAATCAATATTATGAAGTGGAAGAAATTAAACTATGAAGCCCCCAAATTGGCTATTTTGATACACCAATAAATCTGATTGAAGAGTCAATAAGAAATTAAGATAAATTTTGCTCGGAAACTGACATTTTTGATATAAAATACATAGACGAAAACCAAAACATAAAATAATAAAATCACCTTCGCAGAGTGGTCTCCTGGATTGTTTAGGAAATTTATGTTCAGCAAAACTGGTTTATTTTTACTGTACTTGGCTGTAAAGCTCATGGCAGTAATTGTTCAGTCTGTGAAAACTTATCTGTAATATAATGTTTCAAATGCAATCACAAAAATACACACAATACAAATATTTTAGTCTTGAAAATCGCTCTCGTATGTAATAATATATCATATGGTACTCTACATCCCTGAAACCTCAGTAGAGTCTTCTATGAATGATATTTAATTATATCATTCATTCATCATTCTGCGGTAGCATTAAAAATGACCATTTAAAAATAAAACTTAGAAGAATTTAGATAATTTAAGATTATAGTCAATTCATTTCTGACCGTCTCGTCTCCTGGGAGAGCCTACGACGCCACATTATCTCGCATAGCTGAAGTAGAATTTTATTATCTTCTTCTTCTTCTTCTCCTTCTTCATAGCTGATTTGTCCAATATTGGACGTAAGCCTCCTCCAAAATTCGCCATGAATCCCTGTTCCTTGCCAGCTGTGTCCAGTTGAATCCAGCGATCCTTTTCATATCATCTCCCAAGCGCATTTGTGCATGGGCGTCCGCGATTACTTTTTTCAGTCCATGGTCTCCACTTGTGTATAGTATTGTTCCATCTATTATTCGTGTGTCTCTCATTATGTCCGACTCATTTCCATTTCTGACGTGTCACCTTTTTATTATTGATAATTATAGTCATAGAGATATTGGTAGAACACATCAATATTAATCTTTTAGATAACCTAGGCCAAACAGTTTTTAAACTTATATGGTTTTCAACAGTGTGTAAATTCGGTGACTTGAGAATTTTCTAATACATGCTTAGATCATTTCTTTATTAAAATGAACCTAAAAATGTCAAAATTTTGTAACAAATATTCCGCAAATGTGGCCTTTGATATGTATAATTTTCCTTAAAGTTTATTAAATAAATCAATGCTTTTAAAAACCAATTACTAAATCAAATCTGTTCCTTGAAAAATAATAGTTCGCAGGACATGACGAAATATCTCTTAGTTGGAGCGGACTTAAAGCTGGATTTATAGATTGACATAACATAAGCATAGCATAAGCATAAGAAGTTAAACACTCATATTTAAGTTAGGCAATTTATAGATCGACATAACATAAGACACAACATAAGCTTGACATAAGAAGTTGACCAATGTTCAATTTCTTATGCTATGTGCTTATGTTCGACCAATGAAAACACAGAATTTTAATTGTATTTACCTTTTGAAAGAATGACATATGCGATGTTCAATAAAGTTTGGTGTTTTGACTTTTTGAATGCTTGTTCTTTTTGGGAAAGGTAAGGATTTATAAATTAATATACATAAGACTCGATAATATACTTCTTTAAAACATTTAAAATAAAATTATGAAATTTGTAAGGTTAGTATTTGCGATTTACGGCTCAGGCGGAACATAACATAAGCTTATTTATAAACCCACCATTTCTTGTAATGTGCTTATGCAATGCTATGTCTATGCTATGCTTATGTTATGTTAATCTATAAATCCAGCTTAATTCTAGCTAATTTCTCCAATAAATTATTTCATTGTTCTCATAAATCAATTCAAAAATTAGTTTCGGACTAGATCGCCAACAGACAACATCAAAATAAAATAATATTTTTATTTAAACTTAAATGAAAACTTAAGTTAAGAAATATTGCTCGAAACGCGTCTAAAGGTAATTAATTTTCAACTTCTGCATAAAGGAAAAGTGACGAAATTGGGCAACAATAACTTCTCTCAGATGCCATACTAAAACAAAATAAGTTACTGTTGGAAAAAATAATTCAAATAACTGGCACTGAATTAACTTCACAATATACGACAAAAGCTGACTTTTAAACAATTTTAATTACCCTATTTAGAAAAACGCGGCGGTACTAAAACCGAGGTTGGAATTTACAAAACATGTAAAAAAGCTAATTGCCACATTAAAATTTTTGGCGATTTCGGAATTATAAGTGTTCTTAGTAAAAACGTTTTAATAGCCGGATTTCTGCTAATTCCAGATTTTCGAGGAGACAAAAAGCTAAAAATCTTGGGGAAAGAGTTAGTCAAAAACCAGTCTTCACTCGTGATAGCACCCTACGTTGCCCGACTGGGGCCTCGGAAAAAGTAATTCACTGAATTAACATAAAAATGCTCCCTTTAAATTGTGAGCGCCCTTAAATTCGAAATCTTAATGAGGATTTGAAAATGGAAAGTGGTTTGGCCTACACTCATTTCTTTATAACTAAGGTATATTGGAGTACAGGAAAAGTGGCATGAAGTTACTGACTAGGTGGACAAAAAGGGGTTGTTGCCCATGGCGTCTAGGTAAATTATTATCATCAAATTAGGGTGTCAACACACTGGTACTGCGAATCCGGTTAACAGAAAATGCACAGGAGTTGAAGAAAAGACCAAAAACACAGTAAGTACACAAAAAGATTTAATAAGCGTTCATTTCATAATTAAAAAGCTTCATATTTACTTAATTATACCGTTAAAGCACATAACAAATTTAGAGACTGGAATGGTACCAATACATCGCCAACTCCGCCACCTCACTGTTGAGTAGATTGAGTAGCTCAATAAGTGAGGCGCCGGTCCCAAGCTCGGATAAAGGAGGAGGGTTCACAGGTCAGGTTAGCACCCTACCTGTGGTTAAAAACCAATACAGCACACAGAACCACAAGCCAGCCTCGGAACTCGATTGGTGAAAAAATGACGACAAAGGCGAGAAAACGGACAAAGATTTGGAAACGAAATAAACTCAGAGTAGCCACCAGGAACATCATGTCCTGGACTGCAAAGGATCAGGAGATCATAGAAAAACTAAAAGACAATAACATAGAAATATCGCTATCAGCGAAACGAAGAAGAAAGGAAAAGGAAAATGCGAAATTGACAAATATATCTTGATATACAGTGAAGTACCACGAGAACAGAGAGCACGCTCAGGAGTGGGGATACTGTAACCATGGGAAAATGCACTTCAAAAGCGTCTATGCACCAGACATAAGTAAAGAGAGAGAGAAAAGAGAGAGATTTTATGAAGAATTGCAAGCAGTAGTGGACAAAAACACGAGATAAAATCGATATTATAGGGGACCTAAATGCAAGAATAGGAAATGAACCACTGGATGGTATAATACAGAGATTTAACGAAGAGACCACAAACGAAAATAGAGATCTACCGAAAATATTCTGCGCAAACAACAACATGAGAATTAACAACACTTTCTTCGAACATGACATGAAGTACAAATACACATGGAAAAATACAAGAGGACAACAGTCGGTATTAGACTATATTATCATAAACAGAGAGGTCATACCTCAAACAATATTGGACGTAAGAATTCTAAATGGCGCCAACTCTGGAAATGATCATAAGATGGTACTTTGCAAAATGAGATTGAACGTACCCAAATCCACAAAACTTATATCGCAAATAATTAGCAAATTTAATGTCGAATCATTAGAAGATAACAGTACAAAACATCTGTATGTAGATCGATTAAATCAGAAAATATTGCAAAGACCAGAGAATACTGAAGATAACATAGACAGACCACCAATGAAAAACAAAAAAAATAACATACTAGATGCTGCCATGGAAGCAATAGGAAAGCGACAGGTGAATGTCAATACAATCAACAGAACGCCATGGTTTACACCGGAAGTGAAAGAACTAGCTAAACGACAGAAAATTGCATACATCAAATATACGCGAAATCAAACGCCTGAAAACTGGAACAACTATCGAAGAAAACGAAACGAGGCAAATGCAAAAATAAGGGAACTAAAAGAAAACCATTGGGAAAAGTTCACAAAACGAATGGAAAGAGACTTGTATGGAAACCAGCGAAGAATATGGGGAATGCTAAGAAGAAATAAGCTAGAAGTCAAAGATACCATACGAATCAATAAAATCATGACAGAACAGTGGGAAACGCACTTTAGGAATCTATACAAGGAAGAAGAAGACAAGGAACAGACACAAATCGAATATGAAGAAGAATATGAACGACATAGAATTAACGAATGACACGATAAAAAACAGCTTAAAATCTCTTAAAAATAGAAAAAGCCCCGGGCAGACGAGATCACTAACGAGATGCTTAAATACGGAGGGAAAAAATTACAAAATGAAATATTAACCTTATTTAAAAATATCATAGGAGAACGGAAAATACTAAATGAATGGAAGAATAGTATAACAAAACCCATTTTTAAAAAAAGACAGAAAACTATCGTGGAATAACCCTACTTGATAGCGTTCTTAAAGCGTTCACAAAGACTATTCTGGGGGAATTCACCAAAACCATAAGGATAAGAGACGAACAACAAGGCTTCCGAAGAAACAGATCCACTATTGATGCAATATTCATTATCAAACAAAAATTCATAGATTTCAATAAACCTGCGTACATGTGCTTCGTCGATATGACCAAAGCTTTTGACAGAGTGCGCTTAAAAGATGTCCTGGAAATAATGAGAACAAAAGGGCTAAACCATAGGCTACTTAATATAATATACGATATTAACACCCAATGCAGAACAAAAATCAGAGTAGAACATATCACAACGGAAGATATACATGTAAGCACCTGAATTAGACAGGGAGATTCACTCAGTCCCTTCATATTTAATTTGATAATGGATGAAATAATAGATAATCTGCCCATAGCAGCTGGATACAAAATGGGAAATCCTTTCTTCCATGCTGTATGCTATGCTGACGACGCGGTTCTTATTGCAAATTCCGAAGATAATTTCCAAAGGTTACTCCATTCTTTTAACACCAAAGCAAAAGAACTAAATATGCTCATCAACACCGAGAAGACTAAATGCTCAGTAACATCAAAAGCACTGATAAGATGTAAGTTGGAAATCGACTCCAAAATCATCGAACAGGTAAACCATTTCAAATATTTGGGAGCAGATATAACGAGTCATGGAAATCTACTTCTCGAAGTAAGAGAGCAAACAATGAAAGCGGCTTGAATTTCGGGATGTTTGAGAGAAATTGTTTGGAAGAACAAATACCTCAATACGGAAAGCAAAGTCAAGATATACAGGGTGTATATTAAGTACATCGACAAACTTCGGCAAATGATTCTTTCAGTGATTTTAAGTCAAAAAGTTCATATAAACATAGGTCCAAAAATGCTTCGTTCTCAAGATACAGGGTGTCAAACTTTGAAAAAAAAATTGGTTTTTCGTAAATATCTTAATATTCTTTAAGCCGATTTTATTGAACTTAGGCAGATGTATTAATGATAGAAAGAGGCTAATTAAGCTTTAATTAGATTAAAATTATTAAGTCCAGTGGCGTCCCGGAAGGCACCTTCCCCACTATTTTTGAAAAAAAAAATGTGCGCCACTAACTTTTTTTAAATTTTAATTTCTTTTTTTTGAATCCACCAACTAAAAATACAACTTTTTTGTCTCTTGTGTTTTTTTCATATCTTGCTTCGTCGAGATAAAAAGTAAAAACGACTTTATTACATGTCCCTAAAACAACACAATAAAATAATTATTTATTTTCACGCCAGTGCACTGGCAAAATTTGCAATTATTTTGCGTTTATTTGTCTTATTGAAAGCAGCTAATCAACAAAAATGAATTTTAGTTAAATTTTGTGAAATTTTAATTTTTTATTTTTTTAAAATTATCTATTGCATACTTCCGGGGCATGCAGTACACAAGAAAATAGTAGCCTTTGAAAACAATTGAGAGGTTTCCATGGTAGCAGAATCAGTCATGGCAGTTGATTTAGAAGAACAGAGGTAGTTTTTTTATCATTTTGACGTTATAAGTAATAATTTATCGTGTGTTTTGTCCAAAATGTACCAATACACAAACGCAGAAATGGCAGACATTCATTTTACTTATGGAATGGCTCGCGGTAATGCACGAGCGGCAAGACGAATGTATCAGGTGCGATTTCCTCAACGAGTGGTGCCAGACGTCCAAACTTTTATTAATATTCACGCAAGACTTTGTGAAACTGGCAGTTTTAAAAGGACAACAGATGTTCCGGGAAGGCCTGCGACAGTTCGAACAGTTGCGATTGAAGAAGCTGTGTTAAACCGAATTGAAGACGAAGACCCGCAAAGTAGTACACGGAAAATAGGTCGTGAATTGAATATTACACACACACTTGTTTGGCAAATTTTATGGTCCCAACAACTTTATCCTTATCATATGCAACGTGTGCAGGCTCTATTACCTAGAGATTTTCCCCTCAGAGTCGATTTTTGTGTTTGGTTGCGTAATAGATTAGTAAGAACCGCGGATTTCTTAAGCCATGTGCTTTTCACAGATGAAGCCTCGTTTTCTCGAAATTCCATAATTAACTTTCATAACAGCGTTATCTGGGCTGAGGATAATCCGAATGCTATCGTAGAAAATCATTTTCAAGTGCAATTTTCTCTCAATATTTGGGTAGGCATTATCGGTGATCACCTTATTGGACCTTGCATTTTTCCGCAAAGGCTTAATGGCGAAGAGTATCGAAGGTTTTTGGAGCATCAACTTCCCAACCATTTAGAAGAAGTTGATTTAGAAACCAGAAAGAGGATGTGGTTAATGCACGACGGAGCTCCGCCACACTTTAGTGTCGTTGCGCGTCAATTTCTGGACGAGAATTACACTAACCGTTGGATAGGAAGAGCAGGACCACAAGCCTGGCCTCCCAGATCACCAGATTTGAATCCTTTGGATTATTTTCTGTGGGGTCACTCGAAGTCGTTAGTTTATAAAAGTCCAGTCCAAAATGAACAAGATGTAAGAAATAGGATATTTGAATCTTGTGCCATTATTAACCAGACGCCAGGTATATTCGAAAGAGTTCGGCAATCAATGTTAAGACGACTTATTGCATGCGTTGAAGTAGGCGGTGGTCAATTTCAACAACTATTGTAAAATAATGTGATTAACTAGTTTAGTTTAAGTTTAAATAAATTAAGTTTCTTACCTTACAATCAATAAAAGAAAAATTTTTTGCTTATTTTTCGAAATTATTTATTTTTTATCTCGAAAACGAAGCAAGATACGAAAAAAACACAATAGACAAAAAAGTTGTACTTTTAGTTGGTGAACTCAAAAAAAAAATGAAATTTAAAAAAAAGTCAGTGGCGCACATTTTTTTTTTCAAAAATAGTGGGGAAGGTGCGTTCCGGGACGCCACTGGACTTAATAATTTTAATCTAATTAAAACTAAATTAGCCTCTTACTATCATTAATCTGCCAAAGTTCAATAAAATCGGCTTTAAGAATATTGAGATATTTACGAAAAACCGATTTTTTTTTCAAAGTTTGACACCCTGTATCTTGAGAACGAAGCATTTTTGGACCTATGTTTATATGAACTTTTTGACTTAAAATCACTGAAAGAATCATTTGCCGAAGTTTGTCAAAGTAATTAATTTACACCCTGTATAAAACGAATTAAGACCTATCATAACATACGCAGCAGAAACAAGACCAGATACAGACAGCGCTGTACAAATGATGAGAACAGTTGAAATGAAAACTCTGAGAAGTATACAAGGCAAAACAATATACGACAGAATACGAAATGAAGACATCAGACTACAATGCGGGATGCAGGACTTAGGTAGGTGGGCGAGACAGAGACGAAGATTCTGGAACAAACATATAAAAAGAATGGAGGACAGCAGACTCGTCATAAACGCAAAAATGACTAATCCAGTAGGAAAGAGATCACAGGGAAGGAGAGAATGCTGATTGCTGGACTTCATCTTCCGGGGAGGACGTGTTGGCAATGAACAGGCAGTAGCCTACTAATATGTATCCATATTAGAAAGTAGAAGAAGAAGATAACATCGCCAGTTTTAAAAGCAGAAAATCCCAATTTAACATATAATTATAGACCAATTATTGTTATCAGAAACTTTATAAAAATGTTTAAAAGAATGCAAGACTGACAAACTCTTTACAAAAAATAAGCTTCTTTCAGAAATACAATTTGGATTCTGGGAGGAACTTGATATTGATGACGCTACGCTGACTCTAATAAGAATTGCTCGACAATTTTTCTGGATTTAGCAAAGGCTTTTGACACGATGATATATGACAAGGTGCTCTCTGTTCTGGACGGGAGTGAAGTCAGAAGTGGCATGGTAAGGGTCTTTGAGAATTATATAACGAACAGAAAACCACAGTTTAAAATACGAGACAGTCTGAGTGATCCTTGTTTAATAAAAATCGGAATCCCACAAGGAACCGTCTTGGGAACAATCTTTTTTTATTTATAATTAAAAGCTCTAACAGGCTTAAATGTAAATTGAAACATTGTCTCATATGCAGATGATATGTAATTGTTTTTAATGGTTCCTCATGGCAGAAAGTTAGAAGCAACACCCAGAGTGGTAGTGAGTTGGTGAAGAGATGGCTTGATAAACACAAGCTGTTCAAGTTGTTTAAATGTCAAGAAAATTAACTATATTTCATTTAGAAAACTGATGCAAAAATATTATCAAATAAATGTAACAATATCAAAAAGTTTTCAAAATTAATTAAAATTTATATTGTAGATTACTAGTTTTAATTTCAGAATACATTACATTGAATTACTAAATGTATTTATATAATGCTGTTGTTTATTATTGCTGTCATATTCTTTGGTACTTTTTTTATTGGATACTTTATAATTAATTAGCCTATAATTTGCCAATATATGAATGCTGCAGCAGTTGTAATTTTCATGTATCTTCTTAAACGAAAAAAAAAATACAAATTGTGCTACTAAAAATATTCAATAAATAAAAAAAACATATTCTCAATTAAATATCTAAATGAACGTCCTTGATTTAGGAACTGTCTACCGCAGCTTTCTTACTTTTTTATTTATTACTTACCTGAAATAGCACCATTTTCATGCAAGCTTCCAAAATGACGATAAGAACGTTAATACTGCTGAATATTCTTGTCGGCTGATTATGTTCGATAATCAAAATGCAAAGATTAGCCAAAAGAGATAAAGTGAAACATGTATAAGAAATAGTATGAAATTTAGCATAAGCCTTGTATGCTTCTGCGTAAAAGACGTCATCAAATAGTTTAAAAGGCCAAATACCACACGTAATAAGAAAATATTTTGGAAATTTTATAAAGTCCTCGTTCACCATGTTGCCTAAACAACGCAAAAACCAGTGTGACTACAGTAAAAGTTAAAGTTTGAAACTGGATTGAAGCTCGAAATATCTTTTATCGTATACTAAGTATTATGCATATTGCACATTGCATAGTAAAGCATCAATGTTTAATTATCTATCGACAAACTATGATTAGCAGCAAATTTATTATTCCGAAATTATTTCTGCTCGGATACCCTTATAATTAATTCAAGACATAATAATTCTTACTTACATAATATGAACTAATTATTAATTTTACTTTTTGCACATATCGATAGCTATGGTGTGGAAGCAGAGTCATCTATCGCTAAACGTGCAAACTATATGTGCCTCAAGATGCGTTACCAACTATTAAATACTGAAATCTACTTTATAGAGATGGTGTTTTGTCTAGGGTAAATTGGTATTTTATGGTGTTTTGAAATTTTATAAGTAAGTAATTACTAGCAATAAAGTGATTTTTATTGATCAACATTGGGAATAAGGTTTGCATTTTCATATTATCAATTTAAATTTACACAAATAATTTTCAAGTGGCTAACTTTTCTTTAGGTTGTTTGCAATTAAAGTTAACTAATTTTCAAACTAAAGGCACACAGAATTGTATCTTCATAATTGCCCACATTAATATATTAAATTTCTTTAATTTTAATTATTGACTTAATCATTCTGTTTTGACAGTATCCTTTAATTTTATTGTCCCCCGGAAAGAGCTCCCACACGTGGTTGCCTTAAACAAAAGTAAATATTCAATATTAGGTAGGCTTGAACTCCAACATTGTTTCAACAACATTATATTTTTACTCTTTAGTAAACGTTTCCCAATGATCTCATAATTCCTTAATATGATAAGGTACATACCTTTTATTGGTGTAGCGAATTATAATTTTAATGCGTTCGGTATCTATTTCTGATTACAAATGGAACTTGTTGATCAAATTTCTGTCATTACATTCCTTTGTTTAAGTTAGCTTTTTAGAGTTTGTTCGACGTCCCTTCGGTACTTCAAAATATTTTCCATTTAGTTTTCTCGAGTATCTGCTCGAGTAGAGCTGTTAAAGTGTAAAAGAGAATGAACACAATCATGAAAACATATTGACGTAATTAAGGTTAATCTTACCTTATCCTGTATTTGCTACTTCAGATTGATTTTTTTTTTGGGCTTATGCTATCAAAAACTGCCCTCTTATTTCAATTCTAAACTGATTTTTCGTATAATATCGCATTCAATTTTATTAATTTATTTTGCGACTGATATTTCAGGAATCGTGTCAATCAACGTGCTGATTTGACACTTTGCCTTGCACCTGTCGCAGTAAACCTTAAAGGAACTAATTTATTAAACAACTGGATAATTTTTTAAAGCCCTTGGTATTTTGTATGCTTCACAAATATTTGAGCAGCCCTCGTAAAGAGTATATTTCGCCTTCGTGATGCCTGAATATAGGCATTGGAATTGGTTGCCTATATTCTGGCGTTAGAAAGAACACGTTACAAGGAAGGGCTAATCACTGCGCATGGGTTATGATGTCACATCCCCTTACACACTTCCGTCCATTTTCCCGAGATTTACCCTCATACCGTCTCGTAAGATGTTTACACATCAAAAAGTTATCGTCAATCTGAGTCAGATTTATTTCAATGTTATAGGGTATAGTTCGTCCAGCCGTTGTTGACCCTCGAAACGCATGCAATTGCATGCGTTTCGAGGGTCAACAACGGCTGGGCGAACTATAATGTATCAAGCCTCTTAAATATAACAAATAAATTCAATTCCTCAACAATTATTATTAATATTTTAAATTTAATTCAACTTCAAATTCAAATTTCTTTATTCATGTTTATAAAACACAAAGCTTTTTACACACGTCACACGTTTACTAAAATAAACACCTAACACTAAAAAAAAAA
>MU183794.1:55649-70162 GCA_016904865.1 Pissodes strobi
CAAAAATTCGAGTTATCGACGTTCGACTTATCGAAGTTCGACTGTATTTATATTAATATAATTGCAGCACGTGGTTTCGGAAAACATAAAATATGAATCCACAATAAAAATGCCCTTAATGAATGGGAATGCTTCTTGTCAAGTAGCCAGAGAATGATAGGATTAGCACTACAAAATAATAATTCTCTCCCATGGGAACATTTTGATGAAATAAATGAAAATAAAACGATACTCGTAGTAAGTAGCCACTTAATAGTAAACGTTTGATAAGGCATTAAAATAAATTACGTTTTTTAGAAAACACATGAAAATAGCACATTGGTTGAAGATAATCAAGTTTCCGAAGAAGTTACCAAAACCGATAATAATAAGACTATTACCATATTGCAAAATTAAGTTTTTCAAGTAAGCTTTTATTTACGCAGTTGTTATACCTAGCTTGTAAATAAGTAACAAGTCAGTGCTGAATTTAGGGGGGTTCCAAAGTACCCGGGGGTAAATTTTTAAGCGGCGGCATGCATAAGTCTTTTTGATAATATCTATCAAACAATGATTTTTCTAAGAATAATTGTAGATTAATGTTATTAATTTTAAATAAACTAATAAAGGGATTTTGGCAGTCTAGTCGCGGCAAAAAGATAAATTTAAATTATTGACGCCTAATTTGGAGCAAAACTGCTTCTTTCACTTTCCTATCTTAGTTTTTTTAAGCTATCGTATGACATCAATATTAAATTATTTAACCAGATTAAATTTAAGCGAACTTTTGAACTGTGGACGTGAAAACTGTGGATTAAATCCAAAGTTAGTCTCAAAAGATAGCCATTATAAAGAACTAAGATAAGAATTTTTGCCACCAAATCACAACTTAAAAGTAATCCATCACAAATTTTTAGTTTCCGGTTACACCCATTTGGAAGCGCATTCCATCCATGGTTCGATAGAAAAAGAAAAAAAGGTTACAACGATGGATATAGCGATACCTAGAGACTGGTCCAAACTTATTGGACGCATCCAACGAAAAGGAAGAATTAAGGTAATCGACATGACTCAGTAGGATTTCTACAATATACGTGCTCTCCAGAAAGCATATTTCGTGAATAGAAAAAAGAATTCAGATGGGAAGCAAATGTCTTTCTTGAAATCAAATTATTTCAAATATATTAGGGACACCCCTGCAAGTTTTTTTACGAGAACAGCTTATCAGCAGATAAAGGATTGAAGGTATGGCATATTACCAAAAAAAAAAGAAACCACATCCAGGTGAAGCATTGCCCACGCTAGAAAAATTGCATACATCATACCCTTTACCTCTCTTTAAAAAAAACTGGATGAGATTAAAAGTTTGATGTGTTGCATCCATCCCAACTGTCTGCTGTTTTACGCTAATCTAAAAGCACAAGAAACTACTGATGAAGATGATGTAGTGTGCCCTGCTGATTTATTAGAATATGACGAAAAACGTTTGTTTGCATTTTTATTCCCATTTTGTAAATTAGTTTCCTAGGTTAATAGTTATAAAATACATTATTATAGTTAACTGTCCATTATATGTGTTTAATAAACGTTAAGAATTTCTTCCAGCACATTAAGTCTTTTTATTAGTTACTAGAGTGTTAAAAGAATAATAATAGTATGTACCTATTTTAGTAAAAAGGGCCTAAGTTATGTTCTTCTCAAGCTTAAGTAACAATTTTTAGGGCGTATGTGCTGCAATCTGGATCTCAGATAAGGGTCTATATGAGTTAGGTCAAAAATGTAGGGGCCTAACTAACAAAAGTATTTTACCAAATAAAACTCTCGACAATTTAAAAGTATTTTTAGCATTCTAACACTTCTAGTTACATGCTGACAAAATTTCATGCAATTGGGACAAGATACTTTTATGTAACAAACATATTAAAAAAATTTACAAATCGTCGATTATCTAAAAATTTTTTTTTGTAGTTAGGACCTTTTTCGACCAAGCCGCAGTATTTTTTCCAGACTTTTTAAACTGACCTTGTCTGATTTTACCACTTACTTGAAAACGTCCGAAGCGATGAAACTCCATGCTGACACTTAACCTCAGAGTCATGGTTACAGCACTTTACAAAGTTGTCTTGTCGCCATCTTCAAATTTACGTTAATCTAAACTACGGTGCTTTGTTCTAAGACTACTGAGCAGAAACACCAGTTCAACAAAATGGTTTCTATTTTATTAATATATAATTCGAATCCGTGTGGTTTGTCCGCTCCCAGCCCGGACTATCATTTTTTGGGGGTTGAGGATTTAGCTGATCTTGTTGAAAAGGCCGAACTGCATGGAAATTCCAAATACCATCTTGCAAATTAAATGCCCCTTAACTCGTTAGGAAATTAGTTAGCTAATTATGATAGTGAAAAACTGAATATCACGGTAGTAAAAACTGAACCTCAAAGTACGTTTGTTTAATGCTGTGCACCGCGAAGCTTTTGCAAAAATAGGTGCGTATATTTTAAATTTATATAGATAACACAACATATAAATGTGCTGTTTGGGCTACCTGTAATACCGAAGTGGCTAGGACCAGTATCCACCCCATGGAGAAGTGACAGTGACATAATTCGAAAATTGAAATAGCATAATATCCATTATAGTTTTTTATCGACGTTTAATAATATTAAATCAAGTAGATATTTCAACAGTGCCTCATTACAATCCACTACACGAAACATTGGTCCTTCGAGCCGGATTAATTTTTTGGAGTAAGAAGCGATAATCGGAAACAAATATAGTCTCTTTGGCGAAGCGAGAAGACGATTGGTTGATTGGGCCCTATTTTGGATCAGACGGCGAATGAAGTGTGCTTGAGGTAAACCTTGCATTCGTTATAACCCGTTTTATGTAGGTTTTATATTTTGTTTGCGTATTGGTTTGATTTCGCGAGCAGTACACGGTGACTTAGGTATTATCCATTCAATTTTAATAGTTTCATTAGTATAAGGATTTGTTTAAATTAATTTGGTTTGATAAGTTTGTATTTATTTTCTCGTGACAAGGCTCGTTTGATTTGTTTGTTCATTAAGCTAGGTTAATCATTATGCCGAACACGAGAGAAGAATCATAGTCATCTTCAGCTGATGCAATTAAAGTTCTGATAAAAAAGCGCGGCTCTTTAAAATCAAAGCTTACGCAATTCGGCAAATTCGTCTCATCGTTTGAGGGCCTGGAAATCGACAAAAAGACACGGGCAGAAGTAGATCAATTGGAACAGCGCATAAATAATGCGGATAAAATTATATGCGATTTCGATCGCATTCAAAATGAGATTGAGTGTCTGGCGGACGACCCAGAGGAGTATTACGCGGAACGCGAAGAGCTTGAAAACAAATTTTATAGCATTTTAGCTCGTTCAAAGACCCAATTAGAGAATTTTAACGTTGAAAGCGACGATGCGACATCGAATGTCTCTACTAACCATGCCTCTGGAGCGTGCTCGTCATCACTGGAAGACATAAAGTTACCGGAAATAGCGCTGCCCAAATTTGACGGTAACTACAGTCTCTGGATGGAATCCAGAGATACTTTCGAATCTTTAATTCATGCAAATTCCAAAATAAATAACATACAAAAGTTCCATTATTTGCTGGCTTCTTTGGTCGGCAGGTGATTCAATCTCTGGAATTTGCGGCTGGCAACTATACCATTGCTTGGGATACTTTATGCGATCGATTTAATAATAAACCTCTTTTGGTGCAAAATCACTTGAAGGCAATTTTTGAAATGGAAAATATTAGTATACCTTCAGCAGGAAAAATTCAAAATTTATATGAAAATCTATTTAAACATCTAGCTTTACTTAAGCAACTAAACGAACCCACTGATTCGTGGGATACTTTGATTATCTTTATTATTGCAAGCAAACTCGACAAAGCTACGACTCAAGAATGGGAAAAGCAAAAATCATTTTTAACAAAAGCTGGTGCGGTTAACTTGACAAACTTCAAAGATTTTCTTAAAATTCATGCAAATTTATTAGAGACGGTAGAAATTAATTTTTATAATTCAAAAGGCCATAAATCGTATGATCGTCACGATTCAAACCGCGATTTCAATGTAAATCAGAAAAATGTGAAACAGAGTTACTGTCTCTTGGTTCAAACAAGATATAAAAAGGATAATGTGCAGCACAAATTCAAATATACTTGTTTTAATTGTAAGGGCGAACATAGTTTATTTTATTGTCCCGATTTCTTAAAGTTAAGCGTCAAAGATAGAATCGCTAAAGTCAAATCATTGAATTTGTGTTTGAATTGCTTTCGAAGAAATCATGCTCCTCGAGATTGTATTTGGAGTGGGTGTAAAACATGCGGAAATAAACACAATACGGTGTTGCATGAAAATAAAGCGTTAAGGAATACGAATCAGGAATATCAAAGTTCTGAGGGTCGTAACGATATTGTGCAAATCGAATCATCTGATATGTCAAATACTCTTTTAAGCGTAAATCAGAACACAATTTTATCGACTGCTAAGGTTCATGTTCGTAATAAATCGGAAAACACGTGAGTATCGACAATTAGAGCTTTACTTGACTGAGGCTCACAATCTAGCTATATTACTACAGAACTTTCTAGGAAATTAAATCTTGAGAAAATCAGTACTAATTTAGCTGTCTCGGAAATTAGTTATACGTTAACTTATGCGAAATATAAATGCGATATTCAAGTAGAATCGCCAATTACTGGGTACAATTTTAATTTATCCTGTTTCATCTTAGACAGAATCACGTCAGACATTCCGCATACGAATATCGATATTGAACAAATAAATATTCCTGTTGACATTAAATTGGCGGGTCCAGACTTTTTTGAACCCCAAACCGTAGATCTTCTAATAGGAGTCGATGCATTTTGGAATCTTCTCTGTGTAAATCAAATAAAATTAGGGGAAAATTTATCTTTACTACAAAATACGAGACTCGGTTGGATTATTGCTGGTATCATCAGTTTTCCACGTGAAAGGTCACAATGTAACCTAAGTTTAAATCATTCCATAAACAACCCTTTACAAAATCAGCTTAAAAAATTCTGGGAAATCGAGAAGATTAACGTTGATAATTCCTGGTCAATAGAAGAACAAGCTTGTGAAGATCATTTTCATAATACTATCGCATTATCTGAATATGGCAGGCATGTAGTTACTTTACTTCTAAAGAAATCTCCAGAATTTTTAGGCGACTCATGCGAAATAGCCATGAAACGTTTTTTATCGTTAGAACGAAAGCTTCTGTTAAATCCAATTTTAAATGATTTATTTTCTGGTTTTTTAAAGGAATACAAAAGTTTGGGTCATATGACTGAGGTGAAGAAAATATGTAGCAATCAAATTGAACGCGAGATTCTTTCACGAATCGCGACTATCATTGATCCGTTGGGTTTGCTAAGTCCCTCTATCATTATTGCGAAAGTACTTCTTCAAATATTATGGTCTGAGAACCTCACTTGGGACCAACCATTGCCTCCACCCATTCTTCGAGCCTGGGAAGAATTTTCATCAGAACTAGTCGTATTAAATAACTAAGAAATTCCGTGATAACTTTTTGTGATAACTACAATCGAGCATTTTTACATGGTTTCGCGGATGCCTCAGAAACCAGCTACGGAGCATGCGTTTATATTGTTTCCAGTAATGCAAAAGGTGAACAGAAATCATATTTATTATCTGCCAAGTCAAGGGTTGCCCCAATAAAATCTATCAGTATTCCTCGTCTTGAGCTCTGTGCTGCTCTAGTATTGGCTCAACTAGTTTCTAAAATTCTAGATTCCATTCCCTTAAAATTCTATAATATTTATTTATGGTCAGATTCGACAATCGTTCTTGGATGGTTAAATACCAGCCCCAATTTGCTTAAACCTTTTGTGGCGAATCGCGTAACAATCATTCAAAAACTTACTGATAGATACGTTTATTTGGAAACATGTTCCTACTGATGAAAACCCGGCAGATATCGTTTCACGCGGACTTTTCCCAAAGAAATTAATTCATTCAAGAATGTGGTTTAACGGACTATCTTGGTTAATACGTGATTCAAATACGTGGCCAAATATTTTTGTACCAAAAGACTTAGATCTTCCAGAAAAAAGAAAGTTGCGTCTTCTCATATCAAACGATAAACTCAGTTTTAGTTTCGAACGATTTTCAAATTTAATTAGAATAAAACGAGTATGCGCCTACATGTTAAGATTTATAAATAATTGCAAACTAACAATTGCGACACGTGAATTTTAAAATTTGGCCGTTAAAGAATTAGATAATGCATTTTTACGATTAATTCGAATTGCACAGCTTCAATCATTTCCTGATGAACTCATTACTCTTAGAAAGGGAAGTTCTCTATTTAACAACAGTAAGATATTAAGTTTGCATCCCTTTTATGATAAAAATGATGACGCTTTAGGCGTAGGCGGACGATTATGTAATTCAGATTTTCCTTTTTCAAAAAAGCACCCCATTTTGCTACCCACTAAGCATCGATTAACACAACTTATTTTTGAATTTGAGCACCGAATTATTACATCCTGGGCCCCAGTCTCTTCTTTCTAATATCCGCGAAAAGTTTTGGCCAATTTCAGGTCGAAGTCTTGCCCGTAAAATCGTAAAAAAATGCGTAAGATGTGCCAGGTATAGTGGTCGAAGGATTTATCCCATTATGGGAGACTTACCTGCGATACGTGTACAACCAACAATGTCTTTTTCAGTCGTTGGCGTTGATTATGCGGGACCGTTTATCATGAAAGACAGATCAGGTAGAGGCTGTAGCCCCCTCAAATGTTGGGTAGCTCTTTTTATTTGTTTTAGTAATCGCGCGAATCATTTGGAACTCGTTTTAGCATTAACAACGGTAGATTTCCTTCAAGCCTTTAACCGATTTGTAAGCAGACGCGGTAAGCCATGCGAAGTTTTCTCTGATAACGGCACGAATTTTGTCAGAGCTAATAAAGAGCTGAAGGAGATTTCCGATTTTCTTAAAAATAATTGTCAACATATCTCTGATTTTGCAGCGAATATGAGCGTTAAATGGCATTTCATCCCTCCAAATTCTCCTCATTTCGGAGGAATTTGGGAAGCGGGAGTTAAGAGTGTAAAATATCATATTAAACGAGTTTTGGGAAGCCATTCCATTTATTTTTTTGATTTTCAAACATTACTGATTCGTATCGAAGCAATACTCAACTCGATCCCAGTGATTTAACTGCACTGATTTAACTGCACTCACTCCCGCACACTTCCTCATTGGAAGAAATCCGACAACGCTAGCCGACCCTCCAACACCTGACGTGAGTGAGAATCGTTTGACTAAGTACTAGCTTCTCCAGAAATTCTATGAACAATTCTAGAAACGTTGAAGTACCGAATACATTGCTGAACCTCAATAAAGAAGCAAATGGAGGAAGCATGAAGCAACTGTGGAACTATATCAGCTAGTTCTTGTAAAGGACGACAACTTGCCTCCTTTATTGTGGCGTTTAGGACGTGTTGCAAGCTTGATACCCGGAAAAGATGGCGTTTGCAGAGTGTCCACCATCAGAACTACTGACGGAACCATTACCAGGGCAATAACCAGGTTATGTCCACTACCGGTTGTCAGTTGATCAACTTCCAAGGCCGGGGGCATGTTTGGGCTACCTGTAATACCGAAGTGGCTAGGACCAGTATCCATCCCATGGAGAAGTGACAGTGACATAATTCAAAAATTGAAATAGCATAATATCCATTATAGTTTTTTATCGACGTTTAATAATATTAAATCAAGTAGATATTTCAACAGTGTCTCATTACAATCCACTACACGAAACAGGTGGGTTTTTAAAATTTTTTATTGTTGATAAACACGCTCTGCAGTATTTAGGATTGTCACTTGTTTGTATGAAGTACAAACTTTTCGCACTTTAAACTGTCAGTTTGTTGTTTATACGTGCCACTTATACGATCGTGAAATGTTCGTAAATTGCGTTCATTCCACTGTCTTAGATTATAGTGGAAAAGTATTAGTTAGTCCCAGAAATAGTACCTTATTTCGTATAATTTTATACCAAATAGAATATTTTTTATTTGTGAAGAAGGGTACTTTAAATCCAATAGGTAATTTACTCAAACAATGGATTTATGATTATTAATGCAAAGCCAGCGCCAGGCGGCGATTACGATAAATTGGGATCATTACACCAAAAAATGGATGGACACCGGCGTCCATTTAAGGCTTCTAAATTTAACATTGAATAATCGTTCTATTGAAACTATTATTTTTTTGGTTGGCAACAATATCTTCTTCAAAATGTTACTGGGCGATGCTCATAGTACACAATTGTATTAAAAATTCCAAATACTCAATAAGGAAGATGTGTAAATAAAAAAAATCGAAATACGTCTGCCGTTCTATCAGTTATTCGTCATATTCCAAACCGTTTTTCAAAAAATATGTAAATGGCTATATGATTTAAAAAGAATCACAGATGAATGGTATACGTGCCTGATTACAAGTTGGTGTTCAACAATCAGCTGTTTGACAGCATACAGAATATCTCCGTCATACATTTCGGCTGCGATTTGGTCAAACTTTCTAAGTCTAATTTGCAGAATCTTGAGTCGCGCACTCGCATATATCATTAAGCTAATAAAAGTCGTTTGGGTTGCTGTATTGATAAAAAAGCTTTGAGTTACAACACCAAGATTGATACCAATAACCAGAGGCATGTGACATTCTCTTCTAAATGGATACCACATGTCGTGCATGAATGGCCGATCTTTAAACTCCGACATGTCTTCAGAAGCGAATACTTGCATGAGCGACGCTATAACGAAAGATACACAAGTTATCATGGTTACCATAAATTGCCAACTGTTGATCGTTCTACAATAATTGACTTCCCATTTATAGCATTCTTTTACTTCTCGGTCGCGTGTTCTCCACACAGACTCTTCGTGCTTCATTATGTGGGAGCACATATTAGATATTTTATTTACCTGAAAACATAATTACTTAATAATCATAACAATGTGCTACTCCGGCTGTTATAGTAGTCGTGCTGATAATGTCGTACTGACATTTGCCGATAATCTTAGTTTATGCAAATTGTTGCTAGCTTTTTTAAAAATATTAGTCACTTATAATTTACATGTACTATATTAATGTTAAAACTTTGTATTACGTTTAGAGCAGTTTTCCACATAAATAACCTCACGTTGCAGTTGAAAACGCTGCTTATGGTAACCTCCTACCCTTTTTTATTACTTACCCGGAATAGCAACATCTTTATGCAAGCTTCCAGAACGATGATAAGAACGTTTACACTGCTAAATATTCTTGTGGGCTGTTTATGTTCGACAACCAAAATGCAAAGATTAACCAGAAGAGAGAAAGTGAAACTTGCATAAGAGATCATCTGGAATTTGGAATAAGCCCGGTATGCTTTTGCGTAAAGGTCATTATCAGTTATTTTAAAAGGCCAAATACCACACGTGATAAGGAAATATTTGGGAATTTTTATAAAGGCGTCGTTCAACATGTTGTCAAAATAACCCAGTGTACCTACAGTAGCAGTTGAGATTTGAAACTGGATTGAAGCCTCAAATACCTTTTATCGTATATTAAATATTATGCAATTATGCATATTGCATAGTAGAGTATCACTCTTTTTTATTATCCAGCGCCAAACTGTGATTATCCTAAAATATATTATTTCGAAATATATTTTTTCTCGTATACCGCTTATAATTAATGCAAGACATAATTCTTACTTATATAATATGAACTGATTTAGTATAGAGGGTTGGTAATATGTATGGAAATGATCAGATATCTATGCCACCGCTGATCAGATTTTACTCAATTTTAGTATACAGGCGTAACAAATATACCTACCACAATGTCAAAAATGGTAAGGAGAATGTTTCGGAAAATATATAACACTACCTATTATTGAATATTTTATTTGGGGCACTCAAGGATAAACCACCGAATTTAGAAGACTTCAGAAATGAAAGGTTCGGTCATTGCTAAGTTGCGCAAGAATGGCAATTTGAACATTTAATTGGAAAATAAATTGGTATATTGCTTCATCAATTAGTTCTTGGTGTGTAATAACTAAGTTGCAATAATTATCCCACAATAGACCTGAATAAATGAATTTTTAAAATGTAAACTGATACTCTAGAAACAGTACCGAATAAAATATAATATACATAGTATTGTATTTAAGAAATAAAAGTGGTCAACTGGAGGTATTTATCATAGACAGTGATGTAAAATTACCGTAATTTATATTTTTGGTTATTTACGGTGGTAATTTACGAGACACACCCAGCGTGCACTAGTTTATCAATAAAAATTGGTATTTTTCCAAAAAAGCATGTACATGTGCATGTATAAAACAATAACTTGTTATATTCACGTAATTAACACTTGGGAATGAAATTACGGTGCGTGTAAGTATCGGTGAAGGACAAAGAGTTGCTTCATTTGTTTGCGAATAAAACATTGCTTTTTCCTTAAATATTATTTAATTTTTAAACGAAAACAACACAGAACAAAATGAATGACAAACCTCCGTATCCACTAACTAAATTTTAATTGTTTGTAGCGTATTGAATCTAAGGAAAAAATTAAATTCGTGCTTGTTAATAAATTTAGGTTAAGTGTTTAAGTAAGTACGTTAAAATTTTAGTTTGTGGAAACAGGGGATCCCGTACCTAACTACTAAGTATAACAATTTTTTTAATGAGATTGACTAAATGGGATCTCTAGATCAACTATTTCATCTATTTCAATTTAACCATCTATTTCAGAACAGTCGGATTCATATTCAGACTCCGATAAAGATTGAAAGGAACCTGATGAACATTCTATTAAATTTAAATTTTGTCTGACATAAACAATTTTTTGTGCCCTTTCATTTGTTAGTCGATTTCTCTTATTTGTATGGACATTTCCACACGTTAAAAAGCTGCGTTCTGTGGCAGCGTTGATGGTTGGCAGCTTAATACTTCTACAGCTACTTTACTTAGCTTTGTTGTTGCACAAATCGATTTCCACCAAGTCACTGCTGACAGTTTTCTATTTTGTAGACTACTCCATACAAACTCTTTAGCAAATAGTCCTTCTTTTGATTTGTAAATTGCAAGTTCCATCATTACTGTTCCAAGGTCATTATCAGTATTCTCAGTTATTAAGAATGCAGCAATTTTATTTATGAAAGTCAGCGCATCAATATACTCTTATTCGTTTAAATTTTTTCCCATGAAGTAAGGGTCCAATAAATTGGCTGCAACATGAAGTGAACCAACTGCCATTTTTTTTCGTTTTTCCAACAGTTGTAGAAGTTCAGTTCTGTCAAGCTCATTGATATTTAATACTAGCGAAAAGTGTGAAAACAAATTAAAAAATATTTCCACTACTCTCGAAATTATAGGCTTAGATGTTTGAATTTCAGTTATATTTTTAGCCAGTGGTGATAATATTTCGTAAAGTAACTCGATTTTGACCCAAAAATCATCATTCAATATGTTAAATTTGATATCACTTATTTCATTAATAACATTTTCAGAAATACAAAGTTCCTGTAAATTTCTTTTATTTGACAAAAGGCTATTTAAACTCATGCAACTAGAGCCCCATCGCGTGGCTACAGGCAGTTTAAGAGTTTTTATTTCACTCTTATTCGTGGCATTTTTCGTTTGAATACCTGAGAATGTGGCATTCAAGATGTGAGATTTTTTAATAGTTTTAATTATTAATTTGCTTTTTACAGCTATTGAATCAAATGTTTTTATTTTCAAAATATCATGAATTAGTAAATTTAATATATGAGCTGAACACCCGTAACAAGAAAACATGCTATTTGGATATTTTTCTTTAAGTAAATTCCAGCAAGCTGTCATGTTTCTTGCATTGTCTGTAACAATTGACATAATTTTTTTTAAGCCTATCTCATCAATTACTTCGGATATAATGTTGCACATGAAAGTTGCCTCGTGACGAGCTGCTTTTGTATCTACTATTTTATATAACACTGGATCAGGTGTGGTTAGGAGAACATTAACTATGGATTCATTTCGAATATTAGACCAACCATCAATTTGAATACCTACAGTCTTAGCAGTACGAATTTTTTCGTTCACGGAATTTTTTAATCGATCATATTCATTATTTAGTAATTTATTTGATAATTGATGTCTTGAAGGAAGTTTCAATGATGGTCTTATTTTATGCAGAACATTTATCCAGTGTTTATTTTCAGTTATGCTTAATGGCGTATTGGTTGCATAACATGCCCTTGCCAGCAACTCCCAAATATGCTCCTAAAAACAAGATTAAATACAAAATAAAAATACACGGGCATATATACGCGCACTAAAACTGATAATAGGTCATATCATTTCCATTTAAGGATTTATGAAAAACTTACTTCTTCTGAAGGATGTATCGAATCTACGAACGAATCCAATGTTGTTGATGCTGACGCACAGGTTCTGGTACTGAGGCTGCTGCTGCTTCCATTGAAAAAGGATGTCTTATTTTTTTTTGCTTTGAGGGAGGTAGTTCTCAACATGAGGTTTCGAATCTAATTTGTTTTCAATCTCATCAGGATTACTATCATTTTCCTGTTCCTCGTTGTTGTCCGTATCGCTAATAATCTCGGCATTATCAGTGATTTCCCTTTTCTTGAAAACTAAAATATGTATATATGTAAAATATAATGTTTGGTGAAAAAGAAGAGTCACAAAATAAATAATACCTTTAATGCAAAACTAACTTATAATATGATTTTTTTTCATCTTCATCTCTTGCGCTTTAGAATCTTTGATAATGGCCTGTTTAATTATTGGTGGACAGCACGTACATTTTTGAACCAAATGCTGAGACATTCTTGTGACATTTAGCACATAAGACTGGTCACAAAATTTGCATTTGTACGTTTTTGCATTAGTTTTATTGAAAGCATCAGCTATTATATTTTTCATTTTATTTTTTCTGCCCATGATAGGTGGGTGACACTGTCAAGAGAATCACATTCGGTAATCAGAACATTGGAAAAATTAAATAATTAAATTAATATTAAGTTTATGTCCTACCCTACCAGTGTATTATTTTACAATAATTAACCTATTTTCAGCTATTTGGAATTTTTTGGCAATTAACGCCCTAGGAACCTATACACCGTTATTATTTTTTATAATGCCCTAGGGCATTATGAGCAACTAAACACCAATTCTTTCTCATAGATATAACCATTATTAGAGTTTCCACGAGACGAGATGAGATATGGCCTTCTCTCATCTCTCGAAATTCGAGACAAAATGCTCGAGACGAGACAAAACGGTTTAAATTATTAAAAAAAATCAAAACGGGAAACGGCAAATATGACATATCCCTTCCCTGTACTATTTATCGTTTAAATTAACCAAAATAATTAAAACTAGAAAAGAAATAAGAATACTGGTAGAAGGACATACACACACAGCACAGCATTTTGCATTACATCTGAAATTTATCCACTTCGAACACTTATTTGCCTCATAATGCCCATGATGATATCTTAATAACTATATAATATGGATGTACTTACCTCAAACGAACTTTTAAAAAGAAATCCTTAAAGCAATGAGGGCACAAATACGAAAAAACGGTAATGAAAATCAATAACGACTAATATAGCGATATTAGGAGGTAACTATATTATGCAATAAGCTATAACCAAAACATCGACTGCGATCTACAACTCGTTTTTACTTTAGAGAGCGCAAATATCCTGTTAATTCTTAAGACCGGGGAAATACATACTTTAAACGATTATTCGCGACAGTCGACAGTAAATCCCCGGTCCGGCTAATAACCGGCAGCCGGCAGTAAATCCCCGAAAGCATACTGCTCATATTGTTGACAAACGTAACGGTAAATTACGGTAATTAATTTCAGGTAATTTACGGTAAGTAATTTATCGGTAATTTACCAGTTCACATCACTGATCATAGACAAGAAGATTAACATATTTTGACTCACCTAGCTCTGGCTGAGCGATGATCAAATACGAGAAACTGCTATACTGGATTATCAGTGTGTTGACGCTTCTTCGAGAAAGCACCATATTGGTGGAGGAACGGCAGTGTATTGCAAGCCGAACATGGATGCCCAACTCATTGACTTTATTTTAGATTTTAATGTAGAAAAGCGTATCGAATTGTCATGTGTTTACTTTAAAAATTTTAATATGTATATTTTAATCATTTTCCATTTGCCATCAGGCAGCATTGATACTTTTATTTCTATCCTCTCTTAACTGAATGGGGTATCATCAAGAACCTGGTGTTGGCTGGGGACTTTAATGTGCACTGTGAGGCGGTTGCACTCAATGACATATTGAGCAGCTTTAGGTTTATTAGTTTGTTGGCGCTTCTTCGAGAAAGCACCACATTGGTGAAGGAACGGCAGTGTATTGCAAGCCGAACATGGAAGCCCAACCCATTGACTTTATTTTAGATTTTAATGTGG
>MU183794.1:84890-104825 GCA_016904865.1 Pissodes strobi
CGCCTGTTAAGTAGCACCAACTACCCCTCACGAAAGGACGCAGAAATACGCCCCCGTCTTTTTACAACTAGTAATGCCAAAGAAACGAGAAAAAGGTTTTTTCAGTGAGTTTTTCCTCTGTTTCCCCCCGCACATTTTTCAAAACTGCATAACAAGAACACACTCCACTATAGCCTGTAGGTAATCAAATTTTCGTCACTACATTTAAAGGGTAAGAGACCCATAGAAATGAGTTCATACTGTCATGTAGTTGCACATAGGGTTTTGATAAATTAGTATAGGCAGGCCATCAGCCAAGAACAATTAGTTGAGGTGAGTAAGCCGACAGCTGGTAACGCAGCCTGAAGGTGAAACACGTTAAAGCACAAAATTGCAAACTATTTATTAAACCCAATGTAATTAAAAATGGAAATTATTGAAAATAAATATTGTATTGTATTGTATTGTATCATTACTACTGGATGCGGTCGAATACATTGGAGATACAGATGGTGGATCGACATACTGAATATTATTTTGGTTAGGTGTCAACATGTTATTTTCTGCCGTAGAATTTCGTCCGTTTAGGATATTCAACAAATTTTGCTGATAGTTCTTAGAGTATATTATCTCATTGTATAATAATTCCTGCATTTTGATCCGAACAAACATCTGCCTGTCAATCGGAAGATCACTCAGAGGCTTATGAAGGCTCATTAGAAAGTGATAGAGGTCATCTTCTGGCTTTGGTTTTTCTGTATTTTTGGATTGTTCTAGATGAGATTCAATAAGCTGAATTTTTTTCTTTTCTATGTTTATTAATTCAGTGTCTGTCGCATTTCTCTTCCTTTTGTTATAATTAGTGCTTTTTGGAACTGATGGTGTATTTTGCCTCGCTGCGGTGAGTAATGATTGATCTTCTGTGTCCGTAATTTCTTCGGTTTTGTTTTCAACATCGTCTAAATTGTCATTGTTCGCCTCCACTTGTGAGTCTTCAATTTGTGAGCTTGATGGCCCAGCTGTAGGTGTCGTAAGATTACTGCTCATCTTCCTCGAAGCCATTTGATCTTTCAGGAAAAGTAAACGTTTAAACCACACCCATTTGGATTCGTTATGTGATGGGCTACTACCAGCATCCCCTGATTTTCCTTTACCAATTTTCTTCCATTCAGCATGAAAATTGTCACGCAAATTCTTCCATTTTGTTTTAGCAACATCAGCTGGAAACAAGGACAAAGGTTTTATTTTCTTCTATTTAGGCTTTGTATTTTTTATAAATTGTTTTGTCGAGGAATTTCAAATGTTAGAAATTCCTGCAAAATGGTTCACATTTTCTGGTGAAGCTTGGTTAGTTAATTAGTTCGTTTAGGTTAGTTTAGGGTCACTTAGATTCGTTTAAGTTATTTTATACCTAAACTAACTAAACTTTACCGGAAAATGGAAAATAAAAATGATGCATTTCAACAGGACAGCTCTATTTTCTCTATGTTTGGACTAGCTTCTAGAAGGCAAACAAATATTGTTTTTTTTTCAGGTTTTTGGCCACAGGATTATCATACAGAGCTCTGGCCGACTCTTTCAGGATGGGATTTTCCACCGTCGCAGGTATTGTTAAAGAAGTGTGTGTTGCAATTTGGAAAGAACTGCAGCCAATTCATCTCGGAATACCCTCGGAGCAAGATTTGATAGAGATATCAAGAAATTTCTATACTAGATGGAATTTTCCCAATTGCTTTGGATGCATTGATGGGAAGCATATAAGAATAAAGTGTCCGGCAAATACCGGAACAAGCTACTACAATTATAAGAAGTATTTGTCTATTGTATTACAGGCTGTAGCTGATTCTAATTGTAGGTTTATATTTATCGATACTGGTGCTTTTGGCAAACAATCCGATGGTGGGATATTTCGAGAAAGTGCATTATATCAGCACTTGGTGGCTGGAAGCCTAAATATACCAGCAGATCATAATTTACCAAACTCCAATAAAAAATTACCATACGTATTACTGGGCGACGAAGCGTATCCACTTTTAAAACATTTGTTGAAACCATTTCCCCGAAATAAACTGGATGTAGAAAAGACAATTTTCAATTACAGACTTTCGAGGGCACGACGAGTGGTCGAATGTTCGTTCGGCATCCTTGCAGGAAAGTGGCGTATTTTAACGAAATCAATAGAAACATCTCCAGAAAATGCAGAAAAAATTATCAATTGTATTTGTGTGCTGCATAATATAATAATTGACAAAGAAGGTGTTGTCCCCACAGAAGATATCAATGTAAATACAAATGTGAAGAGTCATAGGAAAAACAACAGCTCAACAGAACAAGCTAGGGCAATAAGAGATAATTTTATGCTTTATTTCAATAATGAAGGAGCTGTACCATTTCAATACAAAATATTGCAAATAAATCTTATTTAAGGAAACATGTAGGAAAAATAAAGCTCATAAGAAAAAAATGTATGCTTTATTTTAATAATAAATTAGCTGTACTATTCCAATATATGTATATTGTAAATAGACCTTAAATAAACATGTACTACTTACTTGTTACTCCACAAGAATTTGCAATTTCTTGCCACAATTTCGAAATTACATCTCGATTATGGTGTTGGGAATTTGTTTGATCCCATATAGGGGTTCGTAAGAAAATCTCATTAATTAATTTTTCGATATCCATTATAAATTCGTCAAGTAAACACGGTTCCATTCAACCAAACGCAACTCTCCACGCTTCAAGACAAACTGATTTGTCTTCCAGCGGATCGCACGCCTTCGACTCGCAACGACTCGTTCGGTCACGCTTCAAGTATGCACTCACGCATTGCGATCTATTAGTTTGTGTTTCGCGCGATTATCGCATCATTACGACTCGCTCGCTTCCGCCTTGTGTGTACACGTACACTGAGGCAGGGAAAATAAGCCAGGATCGGAAAATGTGGACATTGTTTGGTAATTAGACAGCTTTTGGTGAATGTTATGGTAGATTTTAAGGTAAAATTTTACTTTGAGCATATTGATGCAAAGAGTTTGTTTTGATAAATGTCGATGTCTCATTTAAAACGATTTGAAGACGGGAAAAAGAGCCAGGACCGGAGAATTTGTATATTTTCAAGCGATAAACAGAGCTCCCTGCCGCCTTTACGTGAGGTAAAATTTTATTTTAAACGTCGAAGTAATTTCAAAATATAGAACTGACTTAAACGTGTTATAACTCAATGGGGTTTCTGAAGCATTTAGAGCGCTGTTTTTTGGAATACAGGTTTAAAGAAAACGACTACTGTCAAGTATAGGTGCTCTATATAAATATAAACTATATCAAAGATAAAGTGTGCCAGTTTGGGTCTATATATTACAATAAAAAAACTTTATCAAGATAACAGAAATAAATAATGTTTTTTCTTATTACTAATTTATACATTTTGTTTTATAATCCTAGTTGGTTATGAATTTCTTGCATGCGTAATATATATCTTAAATATTTTTAATAATTTATGGTTTTTACATTGCATAATTAAACACTGAACGGTGAATCTTAAAATAATGTATTATTTAACGAGCGTATAATATAATTTTATCAGAATGTATTGTGGTTCATTATACTATACTTTATCTGCAACCATTCTTAAACACACAAAATATATAACTATAAAGTGAAATTTTAGTGTTTGCTACCACTGAAATCACAAACCAATTAGTGTAGTTTTGATTGGTCGATTTTAAATCCTCTGACTGATACTAACAATTTTTCGTGACGTTGATTGGCTGAGACTGGTTTCTGTCGCATGGTTGGAACAAGTCTTTAGTCCACTGAGATGTCAACGTATATCTATGTTGTCATTTCTCGTTTCCATAGTTGCGCCTCTTGGAAGTAAAAGTACATCCACACCACGGTCCTCTTAGGGATCTTAATTAAACCAATAGAAATTCACAAAAGTGGCAGTTAATGGGCAGAGCTAGATGCAATTTATGAAATTTGAAAAATGTAAAAACAAAGCCAGTAACTTTTTCTGCGAGCGGAGGGCCATGCGTTTTCCCTCGGTCATCTAGCTCCGCCCATTAACTGTCACTTTTGTGAATTCCTATTGGTTTAATTAAGATCAATAAGAGGACCGTGGCGTGGATGTACTTTGGCCAATTATGAATTCGTAATTAGTACACTTGGTATTTTATTAGTAAATATAATTGCATTTGTTTTACTGTGCGTCTATTATTAAATGGTTGTAGATAAAATAAAATGACGTATGTTCAAAATAAAACTTTCGGTAAAATGAAAATATTCAGAAAAAACCGCACCTCGATAACTTATTTAATTTCCGAGATATTTAAGATCAAAATGGGTCGAAATATATCTGGACGCCCTATATCACTCCACACATCTTCTTATTAAAAACGGATCCAAGAGTTAATGCAGATATTCGTATTAAATTCCGAAAATCGACATGCAAAGTTTTCGTTTCGTCAAGAATAGTACACTAGAGAAGGATGGATACATCAGCCGTATTTTTTTTATCGACAGCCGCTCTATCGTGACGTAGTCACGCCACAAAGTTGGTGCGAAAGGCTTAACATACATATAGCAAAGACGTACGGGCAAGACAATTTTTCTTGTTTAAAGTTTATAAAAATGTGTTTACACTTAAAGTTTTGAGTCGATAATAAAATTAAACTATTTCTTATGAAATTACTGTTATTTTTATTAATGGAAAATATTTTTACAAGCCTTTTGTATTTTAATTTAAACAAACCTGGAGAAGCACATTCACATAGTAAACTCAACTTGATACAGATATATGCTCCAACAACAGCTGGAAGTGAGGAAGAAGTAGAAGCATTTTACCAGCACATCTCAGATGTTCCGGAACGAGTTGGTAAAAGAGATATGACGGTAGTTATGGGAGATTTCAATGTGAAGGTCGGCAAAGGGACAGTAGGAAAAATCGTCGGAGTTTATGGACTTGGTGAGAGGAACGAAAGAGGAGAACGCCTTATACAATTTTGTCAAGAAAACAACATGATTATTACTAATACGATTTATAAATTACCGTATAGGAGGCTCTATACGTGGAAAGCACCAAGCGACAAAGTAGATAAAATAATCAGAAATCAAATTGATTATATTCTGATCAACGAAAGATACCGCAGTGCCATCAAATCGGTGAAAGCTTATCCAGGAGCAGACGTGTCGTCCGACCATAATCCATTCATTGCTAGAGTGGAACTGAAACTTAAAAAAGTAACAAGACCTAATCCGAGGTGTAAAATCAATACAAGGTGAAAAAATACAACAGAAAATATATAAAAATCTAGAGAACAGAAACGAAAAGACAGACGACATCAACCAACTATGGGAAACCTTGAGGGAATGAATAATACAACCTTGTAAAGAAACTCTACTAAAACCTAGAAGAATGAAGAACGAATGGATGACAGATGATATCTTGGACATGATGAACGAACGAAGAACACATAAACATCGAGACAAAAGCAAATACAAAGAAATTAACAAAAACATCCGAAAAAAAATAAGGGATGCCAAAGAAAAATTCTTTGAAGAAAAGTGTCAAGAAATTGAAAGACTCCAAGAATCATTTGACTCATTCACCTTACACAAAAAAGTTAAAGAAATGGCAGGTTTAAACAAGAAACATCAGACATCTACTCTGTTGGATAAAAATGGACGAATTTTAATGACCACCGAAGAAAAATTAAACAGATGGGAAGAATATACCAAAGAGCTGTTCGATGACGAAAGATTACCACCAGTAGACCAACTTCCAGCTGAAGATGAAATGGGTCCTACAATCACAAAAGAAGAAGTACTGTGCGCCATGGAAGTGATGAAGAATGGAAAAAGTCCTGGGCCAGACGAAGTACCCATTGATCTACTTAAATGTATTGACGAGGAACATATTAATACAGTGGCAGAACTGTTTAATAAAATCTATTCAACTGGAACTATACCTCTGGACTGGTTAACATCAATATTCTTTTGCCTACCGAAAAAATAAAATGCCAAAGAATGCAGTGATCATCGTACTATAAGCCTTATGTCACACACACTTAAGTTGTTTCTTAAAATAATTCATAAAAGAATAAGTCCAAAGTTAGAACTAGACATAAGTGAAACACAGTTCGGCTTTCGACAAGGACTGGGTACTCAGGAAGCTCTATTTGCGTTTAATGTTCTCTTTAAGAAATGTCTGGACGTAAATCAGGATGTGTATGTTTGTTTTTTAGACTACAATAAAGCATTCGATAGAGTACGCCATGGCCAATTAATGAGCGTTTTAAAGTCGAAACACCTGGATTACCAAGATTTACGAATCATTTCTAATTTATACTATAACCAGCAAGCAACCATCTCTGTAGAGCAACAGACATCAGATAAAATAAATATCGTGAGAGGAGTTGGGCAACAATGCGTTATGTCTCCTACACTCTTCAATGCCTACTCTGAAGATATTATTAAAAGAGCGCTAGAAGAAGAAACTGGAGGAATAAAAATCAACGGAACGCCAGTCAACACCATCCGATATGCCGATGATACGGTGATCACTGCGGAATGCATTGAAGATCTCCAAAGATTAATTGATAAAGTGGTGAAATGCAGTAAAGACTATGGCCTAACGTTAAATGTCAAAAAAACAAAATTTATGAGGATATCGAAACGCCCGCAAAATCACGAAATATTGATGACAAATGGGAAAAGACGGGAACAAGGCCACAAATTTACATATCTCGGCACCGTCATCACCTCAAATAATGATTATACTACCAAAATCAAAGCAAGGATTGAGAAAGCAAGAAGTACTTTTATAAAAATGAAGACAGTACTATGCTCACGAGAACTAAACCTAAAATTGAGGATGAGGCTAACAAAGTGCTATGTATTCACAACCCTGTTATATGGAACGGAAGCATGGACAATAAATGCAGCAATCCAAAACAAACTCAATACGTTTGAAATGTGGATATATAGAAGGATGTTGAAGGTATCTTGGAATGACAAAATAACAAACGAGAAAATCTTGAGTCGAATGGGTAAACAACGGGAGGTCATAGAAACTATACAACGCAGAAAACTGCAATATCTTGGTCATATAACCAGAGGAGTGAGATACCGTCTGCTACGAGTGATTATGCAGGGGAAGATACAGGGAAAACGCAACGTAGGAAGAAGAAGGATTTCATGGCTGCGAAACTTTCGAGATTGGTTCAACTGCAATGAAATGAACCTTTTAAAGCAGCCACATCTAAGGTCAAGGTGGCCATGATGATTGCTAAACTCCGTCGCGGAGATGGCACCTAAAGAAGAAGGAGAAGCCAAATTAAAGAGAAGTATAACGATTTGAGGATTACTATTAAATCTTGTATGAAAACTATTCTTAGGAGTATGAGTTTATTAGAGAAAAATGGATAAAAATAAAAATAAAATCTGACTTAACTCTTTGATATAGCGTGGGCCCAAAAAGTATGCATAATTTGAAAAAGCTTAATAATTGCTTCTCAGAAAATTGTATTCTATATTGAGATAAAAATATGTTACTATCTAAAACATATTTTTGGAGAGCGCAGATGTGAAATACAAGCGAGAAAGTTATAAGTTTACCCATATGAGATACATGCTTCTTTTCTGTTTTGTGTATACATGTACGATTTAGATAAAGCTGGTGCAAATCTTAAAACTGTTTCACATCAATTTATTTAAAAACGGTAGATCAGATGTGGGTGTAAGGGCGAAGGTAAACAAGGTCACAAACCAGCCCAAATGTCAACCTCACCTGCTCGAGGGATGGTCTAGGCCATACGGTGCACCCTTTTAGACAACAGACGAGGCTCTGACGACCGAGTCATGGCGGTTTAACCATTACACCGATTAATAGGGAAATGTATTACTCAGACCATCCTGCAAACCGTTTGGCCAACGTGGAGGATTACGGCTACATACCCCCAAAAAATATGTCGAATTCGTACTCCAGGGGGGTAGACCCTTAATGGACAAATACCACACCTGAACAAAGGTCTGCCTCAAGGATTCTGGGGGAGGCAAAAATTCGCTACAACTAGTACACAGACAGCGGCAAAAATACAACGAAGAGTTTAAAATGTGCACTCTGAACGCTAACTTCCTTCTATCAGACGACAGATTTGTTCAGCTACAGGAAGAACTTAAACATGTAAAATGGGACATCATAGGCCTAGCCGAAGTCAGAAGAAAAGGTGAGGAACTGTTAAAACTTAAAAATGGTACATTACTGCATTTTAAGGGAAATAACGATAATAGTAGGAACGGAGTTGGAATGCTCGTGAACAAGAGAAAGTTGTGCAAATATACGCACACACTTCAGACTATTCCGACGAAGAACTAGAATACTTCTATGAGGAAATAGAAACAGCCTTGGACCAGGAAGAAACAGTATTCACGTATCTCATACGATATTTCAACTCCAAGCTAGATAAAGTCAAAAGGGCCATGGAGTAGGAGTGCGGAACGGGAGAGACCAAAGACTCGTTACTTTCTTGAAAGAGCATCATAACATGAAGGCAATGAATAAATTCATCTACAAAAAGAAACAAAGGAAATGGACATGGCAAAGCCCTGACGGAAAAACCCGGAACGAGATAGATTTCATTTCAATCAATAAACCAAGGACAGTCACAGACGTTACAATATTGAATAGAGTGCAACTCAGCGACCACCGTCTATAGTACATAAGAACGAATATGCAAAGGCAGTTGAAAACGCCTTGAACAACTTAACTATCCCGAATGACGTAAATGGGCTAAACGACTGCATCGCTTCTAATCTCACATGTACAGCAAAGTCCATAATAAAAACAAACAAAAAATATACAAAAAAAGCAACTAAAGAACTGATAACCACACGGAATGCACTGATAGGACAAATAACAAAGACAGAAGTGAAGGAACTAAATAAGGAAATAAGAAGGAACGTCAGATAAGATGTCGCAGAATACAACGAAAAAACTATAAGTGAAACAATAGAAGAAAATAAGGGACCAAAGATAATTGGAAAAAAAAATGGAAATGGGAACCAAACGGCTGATATGTCTCATGGATGAAAATGGAAAACTGTACACAACCAACTAGAAATAGCAAAACAGTTAGAACGGTTCTGCCAAGACTTATGCTCCTCAAAAGTCCAAGAACCACCGCCAAACCCAGTGGCGAAGCGTGCATTTTTTGTTCGGGTAGACAAAGATAATAAAAATCGTTGTTAATGTCAAAAAATGCTTATCAACTATTATTTCTCCATTTCATAAACCTTATGAAAAAAAACAATGATATATACTAATTAAAATACAAAAAAAAATATGTTCCTCACCGTTATAAGCACACAACTGAAGTGAAACTTCTGAAAAAGATATTACCAAATGAGCTTTTAATGCTTTTAATAACTCTCCGAATATCGTTTTAGTTTTTTTTAATTATTTACCATTTTTGGTTTTGGGAGACCAGAGGCTTCTAAAAAATGAAATAAAAGATCCAGGTCCGTATTTAAAAAAATGAAGCTGATGATGGGGACCCGGACACGAAACGTCAGATTTAAAATTTGATATGATTTTTTTGGCATAAAGCATTTTTATTCTTCCCATTCTTGCCATCCCCGGTCTCGTAGCTGAACTATTGCGCCTTTTTTTCACCAAAAACCTCGTTTCTCTAACTTTTTAATTTTTTTCTTTATTTCATTCTATAATACTTTTAATTAACGTCCCTAACAATGTTTTACGTTTGCAGAGATATCGGCAAAAAAACGGTTTTTCCCCAAAATCCCCCCTTAAATTAGAGCCCCGTTTCCATGTGGTCAAAGGTAGCCGTCCTATGAGGCGCGCCTACCATAAAAATGTCGACCCTGTAACTCTTCCCATTCTCCCGAAATTAATTATATTAGTTTTAGGGGGTCCAGTTTTCGTCCAGAAATATCATTTTACCCCGGCTACATGTCCTGAAAATTTCAACCCTCTAGCTTTACTGGAACATGCTTAATTAAAAAAGGGCGTTTCACTTTGATAACGGTTTCATCTTTCACTTTTTCTGACTACCCTCGCTAAAAAGTTTCACTTCAATAAAATGGTAACATTCTGTGCTAGTAAATATAGAGAGGGCAAAAAATATATATTAATATATAAAAGTAACATACATAAATATCAGATAAAAACATATACATAACTTACAGCAGTCCTGAAACAAAACAAAACTGAAGTACTGCAGCCGACCATATCAAACGTTCCCGTAAACGGTATCCCGCAGCAGCATAAGAAAAATAGCTGGTCAACTACGATAGACAAAGCGTGTAATGTCTTTCGACCCCGAGAAAATCGCGGACGTACGCTGAACGCTTAGACCTCTGACTCGCAGCCTGTCACCTGCTTGATGCGTTTTTGGATTAGTGCAGAAGACAAATCTCGAAATGTCTTCCTGGGGTCTGGGAATTGTAATTAGGCGGTTTTTATTTCGTTTGGTGATTCGTAGACATATAAAGAGAGCAAGTCGGTGGTGTGTTATGTACCTATTACGGTTTTTTAAAATGTTAATTAAACAGCTAGTACAATTTCACCTAATAAATTAATGGCAAATAAACGGTAGACAATTTTTGGGTAGACAGTGTCTACCTTGTCTACTCGTACGCTTCGCCACTGGCCAAACCCAAGAGACAGAAGGGCACTACTGAGTAGACATCACACCGAAGATTTACCACCGATATCCAAGTACGAAATAAAAACAACCGTTAAACAGATGAAATCCAACAAAGCAGCAGGACCTGATGGCGCAATCATTGAAATGATTAAATATGATGGCAACAAAGTGCTGTATAAGTTAGAAACAATGTTTAACACCTGCCTCGAGACCAGAAAAATCCCCAACTCCTGGAAGAGCGCAAATATTGTATTAATATTCAAAAAGGGAAATATAAAAGGCCTAAAGAACTACCGCTCGATATCGTTAATATCTCATCTTAGTAAATTATTCACCAGAGTTTTAATGAATAGGATAACAACAAAGCTCGACGAATTCCAACCTCGCGAGCAGGCAGACTTCAGAGGAGGATACAGTACTATATACCATATACACACAATCAGAAAAATAATGGAAAAGTCCCACGAATATAACCAACGCCTATACATGGCATTCATTAACTTTGAAAAGGCAATCGATAGCGTAGAGACGTGGGTACTGCTGAATGCATTGAAACGATGTAAAATAGGCCATCGATATATTCAAATAATAAAAGACATGTACAACAGTTACCATACAAGCAGCTGAGGCAGTTAATGTAGTAGAAATATAAAGAGGTATAAGACAAGGAGACCCCATATCACCAAAACTATTTACTAACCTTCTAGAAGACGTTATCAAGACACTGCAATGAGACAATATAGGAGTAAATATAAATGGGCAATACCTGTCTAACCTCAGATTCGCTGATGGCATCGTGCTCTTCTCCGATGACATTAGCAACCTAGAGGTAATGGTAACAACCATAAACGAAGCCCCAAGCAAAGTAGGACTAACCATGAACATCACCAAGACAAAAATAATTACCAATGCCGGGAACAGACGAAATCTACAAATAGACAATAAAACAATAGAGTTGGTGAACGAATATGTATACTTGGGTCAGAAATTGTCAATGGCAGAACCAACTCAAAAGGCGAGATATACAGAAGAACAGCATTGGAATTGGCATGGGCAGCATTCAGCAAGGTAAGCCAACTGTTTAAATCAAAGCTCCCTCAACATCTCAAAACGAAGGTTTTCCATCAATGTGTCCTCCCAACATTCAGAAATGGATATGAATACGCTGGCGATGATGATGATAAGATCAAAGTATATGTACCACTCCCCCAAATATTTTCTGCCAGTCGCCAAAAATCCGCAGATTGTTGGCAGCATAGATAAAACAACTAAAAAAAAAAAATTGGCAGCATGTGGAGCGATTTTAGTTTAATCAGTCGTTCGTGTGTAGGCAGAGTGTTCAGAACAGAGTCGGATTTGTGAAAATCCTTAATTTTATTTCTATTTTAATATTTTATTCGGACTTCGGTGGAAATATATACGAAGCAATGAAAAATATAAAGGCAAATAGGAAAAATCTATAGTCGGATTAGTGAATAGATACGTTAATAAAATTAGGTGAAGGAGGCGACAAGACCGGAAAAATCGTCGAGGTGTCAGATTTTTTTTTATAAGTACATATTATATAACGATAATGGAATGCTTTGTAAATATTAAATATATTTTGGCCCTGTGAAACTGACCCAAAGTTTAATCCACGACTAACCCAAACTAACCAAATCTACTAAAATTGATTATAACATATCAGAATCGCTTCAAATGACTAAAATAAGTTGAGAATAAGTGAAGCTAACCGAAAGTTGAATCGACGACTAACCCAAACTAGCCAAATCTATCAAAATTGATTATAACGTATCGGAAGCGGTTCAAATAACTAAAATAAGTTGAGACTAAGTGAAACTAACCCAAAGTTGATTCGACGACAAACTCAAACTAACCAAATCTATTAAAATTGATTATAACTTATCGGAACCGGTTCAAATAACTAAAATAAGTTGAGACTAAGTGAAACTAGCCGAAAGTTGTTTGGATGACTAACCCAAATTAACCAAATCCATTAAAATTCATTATAACGTATCAGAACCGACTCAAATGATTAAAATAAGTTAAGACAAAGTGAAACTAATCAAAAGTTGAATCGACGATTAACCCAAACTAACCAAATCTATTGAAATTGATTATAACGTATCGGAACCGCTTTAAATGACTAAAATAAGTTGAGAATAAGTGAAACTAACCGAAAGTTAATTGAACACTAACCCAAACTAACCAAATCTATTAAAATTGATTATAACGTATCGGAACTGCTTCAAATGGCTAAAATAAGTTGAGAATAAGTGAAGCTAACCGAAAGTTGATTGGACTACTAACCCAAACTAACCAAATCTATTAAAATTGAATATAACGTAACGGAACCGCTTTAAATGACTAAAATAAGTTGAGACTATGTGAAACTAACCGCAAGTTCAATCCACGACTAACCCAAACTAACCAAATATAATAAAATCATTATAACGTATCGGAACCGCTTTATATGAATAGCATAAGTTGAGAATAACTGACACCAACCGACTGTTGAATCGACGACTAACCCAAACTATCCAAATCTATTAAAATTAATTATAACGTATCCGAACCGGTTCAAATGACTAAAACTAGTTGAAACTACGTGAAGTTTATCGCAAGTTGATTGGATGACTAATCCAAAGTAACCAAATCTATTAAAATTGTTTATAACGTATCGGAACCGGTTCAAATATCTAAAATAAGTTAAGACTAAGTGAAACTAACCGAAAGGTGAATCGACGATTAACCCGAACTAACCAACCTAATCCGGTTAGTCGTTCAATCAACTTTTGGTTAGTTTCACTTAGTTTCAACTTATTTTAGTCATTAGAACCATTTCAGATACTTTATAATCAATTTTAGTAGATTTGGTTACTTTGGTCTAGTCGTCGATTCAACTTTCGGATATTTTCACTTTTTCTCAACTTATTTCAATCATTTAAAGCGGTTCGAATATGTTATAATCAATATTAATAGATTTGGTTAGTTTGGGTTAGTCGTCGATCCAACTTTCGGTTAGTTTCACTTATTCTCAAGTTATTTTAGTCATTTAATGCGGTTCCGATACATTAAAATCAATTTTAATAGATTTGGTTAGTTTGGGTTAGTTGTCGATTCAAATTTCGGTTAGTTTCACTTAGTCTCAACTTATTTTGTTCCTTTGAACCGGTTGCCATACGTTATAATAAATTTTAATATATTTGGTTAGTTCTCGTTAATCGTCGAATCAAGTTTCGGTTAGTTTCACTTAGTTTTAACTTATACCTTAGTCATTTGAACCGGTTCCAATACGTTATAATCAATTTTAATAGATTTGGTTAGTTTGGGCTAGTGATCGAACCAAATTTCCGTTAGTTCATTTATTCTTAACTTATTTTAGTCATTTAAAGCGGTTCCGATACATTAGAATCAATTTTAATAGATTTTTTTAGTTTAACTTAGTTTTCCAATAAACTTTCGGTTAGTTTCACTTAGTCTTAAATTCTTTTAGTCATCCGATACTTTATAATCAATTTTTAAAGATTTGGATAGTTTGGGTTAGCAGTTCAATCCACTCTCGGTTAGCTACACTTATTCTCAACTTATTTTAGTCATTTCAAGCTTTTCAGAATACATTAAAATCAATTTTAACAGATTTGGTTAGTTTGGGTTATTCGTCAACAACTTGCGGTTAGTTTCATTTAGTCTCAACTTATTTTAATTATTTGAATCTGTTCTGATACGTTATAATCAATTTTAATGGATTTGGTTAGTTTGGGTTAGTCCTCCAATCAACTTTCGGTTAGTTTCAGTTAGTATCAACTTATTTTAGTAATTTGAACCCGTTACGTTATAATCAATTTTAATAGATTTTGTTAGTTTTGGTTAATCGTCGAATCAAGTTTTGGTTAGTTTCACTTAGTTTCAGCTTATTGTAGTCATTTGAACCGGTGCCGATACGGTACAATCAATTTTGATAGATTTGGTTAGTTATGGTTAGTCGTCCAATCAACGACCATGTCATAATGTGGCCTTGAAAAATCACTTTCATGAAACCAAAGAAGTGTAGTAAAAATGAGATTCCGAAGTATTATATTATTATATATTTTAAAATATATTTTAGGTAATCCACTATTATTGCTATCTTTGAAACGGTCAAAGCTACAGCGTTGATTAAATTAGAAAGTTGCCATTATTGATGCCTTTTTAAGATCGATTTGCAGTGTTGTTACATTCTTGTTAGATTCTGAGATAGCAACAGTGGTATCACCTAAAAATGACAAACATATAACAATTTTTTTTTCAATTTCCTTCTATGAAAATATTTTTACAACTTTGCTCAGTTTCACTTGATTTTTCACCCGGCCGGCATTCAGTAGGTCTTTCGGTACGAGTTCATACAATCTCCTGAATACATCTCTGACTAGAGAAAGCCACGCGAATCAATCGGACACTTACGCAGCGCATCGGTCATCTCCAGTTGTCACGTGATATAAAAGAATGTGGCTGAATTACATCAAAGGATTTACCGCTGAGTGAACTTACTAGTTTACATATACTTTGATAAGATCATGAAAAAAAACTTATAAAGCTTTCTGGTTTGTATTTAATATTGCCAAAAAGTTGATTTGTATGAAAATTATGTTAACAATTTTTTACTTTTCCCGGTTCATGCTTTTAAACTTATTTTGCCGTCCAAAGCGAAAAGACCGTAACTGCAAAAAAATTGAAAACTAAGTTATTCTCATATTTGGACTTCTAATGGACCAAACTATATCCTTAGAAATGCAGAACACCGCAGTTCAATTCTTACTATTTGTTTTTCATTATTTAAATTTACCGTAATTGCAAAATTGCTATGGTCTACAAAGGGAAAATACCGTATCTACTCAATGCCAAGCGAAAACACCGTATCGGAACCGTCGACGCGCGCAGTTACGGTTTTTTCCCCTTGTAAACGTGACTTGCCGTCTTTTTGCTTTGCAGGGGTGTTTATTGTCTGCCTGCGAGTGGACGCTTCGTTATATTCTCGCATTGTTTTTATGGTTGTGTAGTGTTTTAATTCAATTGAATTCGATGGGGAATTAAAATCCGACTAGAAACCTTATAAGATGTCCTTATTGTACAATAGATGTCAGCGTATACTAGCTTTGGCTCAACAAGGAAATAATAAGAATAATCCGAGCAGAGATCATACCAGCCATAATCTTGACAAAATGTAGATTTTTTAAATAGATTGATTTAGTTTTTAGTTGTTTGGTTTGGTTTAGTTAAAGAAATATACAGGGTGTTCGCTTGAAGATGCTCACTATTGCTATCTCAGTTAATATTGAACCTACAAAGTCGGTTAAATTACCAAACTACTAGCATTTTTTCAGAAAATCAGAAAACAATTGCGTATATAATTTACGAGGTATTTTTGGACATTGTCTTTTTTAAATAGAACACCCTGTATATTTTTGCATATTTGGATTCCAGAAAAATTCTAGGCACATTTTATTAATAATCTCCTTTACCTATCTTCAACGGTTTATGAAATATCGACAGTTCAAAATCGAGCATTTTGTAAAATCTAAACGGCTGAAGATAGACTAAAATGCTATGACACTTTCTATCTTAGTTTTTCATAAGCTATCGTTTGACACTAACTTTAGATTTAACTAGAGGTTAAGTTTGAGGTTAAATGTAACAGGAATTTCAAATAATTTTCAGGAATTTTTCGTGGAATACAAATATGCAAAAAAAGGTGTTCCATTAATTAAAAAAAGACAATTTCTGAAAATAACTCGTAAATTAGATGCGCAATTGTTTTTCTGTTTTCAGCGGCGTAATCAGCGGAAAACATGCTAGTAGTTTGGTAATTTAACCGACTTCGTAGGTTCAATATTAACCGAGATAGCAATAGTAAGCATATATTCACGCGAACACCCTGCATATGCAGAAAACAAGATATTTTGTTGTTTTAAGAAAATTTGATGACCATCTTAGCGATGCTATAGGCAAATTTTTTGGCAAAACTTACCTTTGAGAAATATAACAAGAAGAGGATTATTAGTTTTTTCTTGTACTTATTTGTGCAATAAATGTTGAGCATTTATTTTTTGCTTGCCTAATAGCAGGTTTTTGTATTTTTTTGTATCAGGTTCCTATTTGCGCAATTAAAAAATGTTCGTTTTAGTTAAAATTGCATTATTTGTTCTTCTTTTAAATGTTCTCGTGATTCAAAAGGACTTTTTTCCATTCAATACCATACACGCACTGTCTTTTTGCATTGTAAATATGAAGTGTAGGCAAGCATTTTACAAAGCAATAAACCCGTATGCGTCAAGCTTAGCAAATACGGTTTATTCTGTTGGGAGACTCGAGCAGTTCTCCGATGACTTCCTTTGCGAATAAAACGTATGAGATTTCTTAGCTTTAGTAGCGTATTTGTTCGTTGTTTTTTCATTGGAATAGAAGCTTGTAACCTTGCTTGGATCCAAAACACACAAAAAACCCTCAAAAAACGATTACCAATAAAGGTACGGTAAAAAAAGAAACACAAACTTTAAACGCGAATATCTCATTACCGCGCGCGGAGTAGTTACGGTCTTTTCGCTTTGGACGGCAGTATTATTATTCCTCCCAGACTTGCTTACATTTAAAAATTATGAAAATACAACTATCAATGACTTTAAAACATCCGAAAATATCACTAAAAAAGCTAAAAACATAACGAAAACATAGAAGATGCAATGACAGCAATGGTGAAACCAAGGCAGTTCGTCATAGTAAGGGAACATAGCCTCTTATGGTAAGTAACCATCCTTCTCTAGCTTATTATCTTTGAATAAAAAAAAAAGCGACCAGAATAAATATTATTTTAATCATATTAAGAATTAACAGAAATGTTTCATCAAAGAATAAGAAAATAAATAACATTCTACTCATATAAAAACTTAATATACATATTCAGCATAAAATGAATAGTTTTCTAATTTCAGTAAATTTACTAAAGTTTGATAATAGTATGATTCCAAAGTGTGTCGTGACGTAGTAAATATGATGTCTTACCATTGTTGGCTGGTTAATGAAAATATCGACAAAAATAAATAATATTTTTGTGCTATTAAAAATAGATACAAATATTCAGCACGAAATAAATAATAATAATAAATAAACCTTTAATATACATATTCAACAAAAACAAATTATTATGCAACTATGGTATGATAATGACACATTTTGTTTAGCTTCATTCTAAAGTGTTACTTGTTACAGATATATTATAATATTACTCTATTATTGACGAAATCATTCATCAACAGGGCCGGATTCACGATGGGGTAATCGGGGCGCAAGCCCCAGGGCCCCCACATATCGAAGGCCTCCGCAAACCTTGGATTCAAAAATTTAATACAGTGACAAAAAAATATGTATTCTAATAGTGGAAATTTGTTTTCAAATGTAAAAATAAAATTATCAATGGATATTTACTAATTGAAAGGGCCTCCATTTTTTCATTTGCCCCGGGCCCCCACATCCCTGCGTCCGGCCCTGTTCATCAAAATATCGGGCGCCTCAAAAAATCCGCCATGTTTTATACCTACACATTTAGAGACGAGACTTCAAATAATAATCAGTTTTTTGTTGACGACTGAATACAAATTATTCTGGTTAAATTGTTTCTTAAGAGTGACAAGCAACATTCAGCCGCGGTGCTAATCACTGATTCTAGTTAATTTATTCAATACATTATTTCATATTTCTCATAAATTCTTATAGATAGCCAGTGACATTAAAATAAAATAATAAATTTTGTTTAAACTTAAATGGAAACTTAAGTTAGGAAAAATTAGCCCAAACTAATTTTCAACTTCTACATAAAGAAAAAAATCAGGAAAATGTGCAACAGTAGGACCTATCAGATGCCATATTAAAATAAAATATCTTACTATTGGAATATATGTGTTTAACTTCACTAGAACCGAAATAAGACTTGAAGTGCAGCAGACTTCTTTTTTCGACTGCATTATAACGCTAAATTAAATGAACTAACTACAAGAACTATCATCCACTAGCTCCACGCTTCACAAACAGGTACCCCCCAACACTTGAAGAAAACTCTGAAAAGAAAACCTTGGCCAGGGGGCGTTATTAAGAATATTTAACGAGCAAAGACCTACGATCGGAATGCAAAAATCATGCTAACTGGAATAAACAATTTTATTTGCCCTATTTAGGAAAACGCGGCTGTACTAAAACCTAGATTGTATTTTACGAAACATGTAAAAAAGCTAATTGCCACATTAAAATTTTCGGGAACTTTCAAGTATTATTAGTAAAAACATTTTAATAGCTGGACACCTGCTAATTCCAGATTTCCGAGCAGCAAAATATGCCTTGAAAGATGGTATAAAAAGCTAAGAATCGTAAAAAAAACGGTAAAATGTTCGGCAATGCTTATTATGCCCATAAGGGGCCTAGAAAAGTAGATACTTATAACCATCACAAGTGTAGAACGTCACTATGCCAGAAAAGGGACCGGAAAAGTAAGTATCCGGTATCAAAGAAAAAATCTGTTTAAACTACGTGTTGCCTGTGATAAATAAATTAAATCTGTAGGAAGGATAAAAAAGTTTAAAAGAATGCAAGGTAACAAACTAAAACTTTTTAGGGAAAAGTACTTTCTTGAACTTTATTTCTCAAACTACATCTAAAGCTGTGCTTCCAATTTGGAATAATTTTATAAAATATCTTTCCCGACAAAAACTTAAAATAATAACGTTTCGTATTGTGTGTCATTTAATAGGCTTGAACAATGCTTAAAATAAACATATTGTTTTATTACGGTTAACAATTTTTTGAAAAATATGAGAGAATAAGGCATAAATGAAAATTGTTGTCGAAAAAAATGTAGTAAGGCACCTAAACGAATTTTCACGGAGTTTTACAAGGAAAAGTTAGTAGTTTTTTGTGTTAATATTACTAGTCCATCCCCTAGAAATACTGTTAGAAAATTTAGCGACTGGATACATTCCGACATTGCTCTATGCATATACTAAATGCAATCTTGTGTTAGCCTGCAACATGGCGAATCCATAGAACAGATTGACAAACGGAACTTTTTTCGGAGACGAATTTTTTGAGGCCTCCCGGTCGCGCTTCTTTGGAAGTAACCTTACGCAAAAACAGATAGAGAAAAAAGGAATCTCTATGTATATTGTCCAACTTCCTTTCTTGAATAACACTTCAACACCTCCATACATATTTTATATACAATATCATTTCACACTGATCTTTTAATACCCATAATTATTTTGGT
>MU183794.1:109825-144595 GCA_016904865.1 Pissodes strobi
TTAATGACAATTCTAACGCAATTTGCAAAATAAGGTCTGTTTTTTTTTCAAAAATCAAACGTTCAGAGAAGCTTTTAATAAGATTTAAAGGTGCCTGTGAAGCAACTGGGGATGCAAGTAATCTTACTCCTGTTTTAGATGTATGCACACGGTGGAATTCCAGTGTTGACATGCTAGCAGTTGCACTGAAATGTAAAAACGGCCTCAATTTCTTATGTCAAAATGCAGATCTAGAAAAATTCGCAGTAACAGAAAATGAATGTGCAACAATTGAAGAAGTCCGTACATTATTGATAAACTTTAAAATTCTAACAAAAAAACTACAAGGGGAAAAATGCTACGTTGCCAATGGTTATTGTATCAATCAATCTATTAATTGACATACTTGAAAGTAAAATTCTTGAATGGGACCTTAAAGCCGACCGAAACAAAGTGGATGAAGAGCTTATTATGGGTTTTCAGGCAGCCCGTGATAACATTCTAAAAACACACTAATCCAAAAAACTAAGGATATATACCGTAGTCTTAATTTTGGACCCCCGGCATAAGTTAGAAGCTTTTTGACGCTACCACGTGGGGTAAAGAATTGTGGAAAACCAGCCTCGAAAAATTTGAAAATATTTTCAAAATTTATTCCTTAAAATTTGAAGGTGAAGATTGAAGAATAAAAAAAAACAGAGACACTGAAAAGTTCAGAACCTGATCATGACAAAAACTCTTTAAACTCAGATTTTGAAATTGATTTTGATGCTCTGTATCAGGTGGCCTCAATATCATCGCCCAGTGAAGGAGTGATGGAGGAGTTTCAACACTATATTTCCTTGCCACGATGTGACAAGACTTTTCTTTTTTTCGTTTTTTCTCTGCATCCAAGCCACATCGGTACCGGCAAAAAGGCTGTTCTCCCGGGCTTCTTTAACCATAAAAAACATTGGAACCCGCTGAATAACATATAAGCTAAATGTCTTTTATGTTTAAATGAGTGGGTTAAAAATAAAAATATTGTTTAATAAGTTGACCAAGTTACATGATTTTATACTTTTCATGAATCCACCCAAACACCTCAGTTATGTAAGTTGGGGAAAAATCTATCCCATTTTTAATCTTACTTACCATACGCCAATGATAAATAAAATTGTATCTGATGCCAATTTATTAATTTTTTCATTTCCCAACACACAATAATTATTACGAAGTTTGAGAAAAAATCGCATTTTCAATATCTGAGATATAGGGAGGATTCATGAAAAGTGACACACACTACATAATATATTTTCGTTTTTTTTCTTTGTATTTTGTTTTTGCTCGTTGAAATGAAATTTAGCACTGATTTTATTATTTATTATTTGTATTTCATGTATCTATGACCGATTTTCGTTTTTTTCCTATTTTTGTTTTCTTGTTTATTATTATGTTTTTGTTCATTAAAATAACAATTTGAACTGATTTTATTTGTGTATTTCATTTACAGAGAATATATGAACATTTTGCGAGACTCTCGCGTGAGACATGAGGCGAGAAGGGACTTTTATTCCGAGACGAGAGACGAGACGAGACTTTCCACTTTTCTTGCGAGACAAGACGAGATTTTCAAAGTCTCGTCTCGTCTTGTCTCGTAGGCATCACTATTACAGACAGAGGGTATACATATATGGTCCGCTAGTAAATTTAAAAATCTTTTAAGTCCTCATTTTGATTTAAACCCAACTATTGGGCGAGTGTCAGCAATTAGCGGTTTTACCATAGTTTTCACTTGATGATTCGAAACATTGTGAAAAAAATGCAATAATTGGAAAACAATGGAAGAATATAGTACAAGTATCCCTAATCATTATACAAGTTGAAATTACTTACCGACCCGAACGAATCCCAATTGTTTTCGATCAACTTGATCGAATATTTGCAACCCGTATTCTTGACTTATGCCCAAAGTTTGACATACGGCCTTGCAGAAGGCTTGGGCAGTCAATTTTCCATTTCTATTTACATCGTACAGCTAAAAATGGAAGTAAGCGGATTAGGTTCGATTTGTCGACAATTAACCTGGTAATAAAAGTAAGTCACTAATAAAACTAGATACGTATTACTAATATAATTTAATTTAATAAATGTAATAAACAAATCATGGAAAACTATTTCTTTAGAGAGAAAGAGCCATAAATAAAATTGGAATTTTTTTTCTAAAATATACTGGCTAGCCTTTGATATTATTTTGGCCTTCCAGTGAAAACATCTTAAAATATGCTCTGTCATGATCTCTAAGCTTACCATGCATGCAAGAACTAAAATTTCTTCCGTAGATTTCTCTTCTTCAGTAGCAAGTACACCCAGAAGATAATCTCGAAGGTCTATGAGACCAGTATTATTCTGAAATTTTAACATTCAGTTAGGATTGTAATAAAGCATAAGCGGAATTAATATAATGACATATAAAGAACTATATTAAATGCTAAAAACAAGCTATTTTTTATGTTCGGCACCTTAGACATAGACGTAGACATAGACATAATTTTTTGGTGCCAATATACAGAACGTATTTACACAAGTCAAAAGTAAAAGGATATAATCAATTACAATAGGTAACAAACAAAGAGTGTCTAGAAAGTCAATACTTACTAAAAATTACCATTTAAAAATGTATGCGCATAGACAATATTTACTCTACATACAATACATATTCACCACCTCTTGCATACCATTTACATTTACAACACGTCAAAATTAAGATATAAATAAAATAGATAAACCTATAGTATTACTGATATATGACAAGACAAATAACATAAACTTAGATACAAAATAAAAACAAGTATTAGAATAATACATTCTCAGTGGCGGTGTGCATATATTCATTCAGAGTATAAAAACAATGGTCCGTAGGGCCCTCCTAACACTCATCTTAAATTTACAATTACTTAGCGATTTCACGCTCTCAGGTAAGACATTATATAGAGATATATTCAGAGAATTATCGTAGCATTTCTTATATTTAAATCTGTTCGGTCTAATTAGGTTAGCACTTCTTGTAGGATAGTCATGGAAGGTGCTTTCATTTTTGTGGATTTCCAAAAGCTGGTAGTATAAGTACAGTGTAGGTAGAGGCATGATTCCAAAACATTTAAAAATTTGCTTACAGTGATCATAATAATTGGCATTAGCCAAAATTCGAATTGCCTTCTTTTGCATCCGAATGCCTTCATTGCAGACGATGAATTGCCCCAAAGTAAAACACCATATGAGAGATGGGAATGAAAAAGCGAAAAATAGATCATTAATAGAGTTTTTTTACTTACTAACGTTTTAAGTCTGCGGAGTACAAAGATAGAGGATGACAACTTTTTTGTCATATTATTTATATGGGCTGACCAATTAAGACGATCATCCAGTGATACACAAGAGCCTAGCGGATCTACCACCCGTAATAGCATTATTTGTAGAAAATATAATCCGTTGTGTTCTATCCAAATTAAGCCGCAAGGTGTTATTTGCAAACCAGGTATCGGCTCTACACATTGATATCCAGAACTTAAATAAGAAGATATAAGCCCTAAAGGAATGCCTCTCACCACATACCTCGAAAGCTTCTGTATCAAGAGTTCATGTGAAACGCAGTCGAAGGTCTTGCTAAGGTCGCACATGGTCAGACCCACAAGTTCACCCGCCTCAAGACCCTCACCCACGACCCTTGCCACAGCTTGAATAGTCGAGCAGTGCTCCTTAAACCCGAATTGTCTGTGACACAAACAATTAACGGCATTGAAGTAACTCGATAATTTTCGTTTTATCCGAGACCCCAATATGTTTTCCAACACTGGAGTTATCGATATCGGTCTGTAGTCACTCATACAGTTTGGATAACCCTTTTTAAAAATTGGAACAACCCTGCTGGCCAATTTAAATGCCTCCGGAAATACTCCCGTCTCAATACATTTATTGAACATATGAGTGAGAGGTTCTATCAAATAGTCTCGGAGATATTTGATTAATACACTATTAATTTCATATAAATCAAAAGCATTTGATTTTTTCATATTATCTATTGTTTCAATTAGCTCACTCTCCGTCACTGGCCTAAAAGAAAATGAAGTAGTCTCCATTTTGTTAAGGTATTCGTCCTGCACATTCTTACTAACAGATAGTATACTAATAATGTTTTTGGCAATTGTTGTAAAAAAAGAGTTAAAGTCGTCAGCAGACAGTGAACACTGTTTATTGTTAAGAGAGTTCTTAGAGCTAGAGTTTCTCTCAAAATTAACTATTTTCCATATATCCTTTTGTTTGTTATGTAGTTATCATATGCAGTTTTTTTTGTTATCTCAATGGCTTTTTTATATTCTTTCCGTAATTCATTAAAAGCTATTTTATGCTTGGGTTCTTGAGAGAAATTTAATATTGTTTTTGCAACATTCATTCTATTTCACATCATCTTCAAGTCTTCGTTAAACCAATTTATTATATTTTTTTTTGAGAAAGAGATTTCATTGGGCAATTGCTGATTACAAATTTTGTTAGATTGTTCAATAAAAAGTTGGCCATAAAATTGACATCAATAGATCTGTAAAATTCATCCCATAACAAGCTTTCAAGGGAATTTTTAATATTCTCTAGACCTTTTTCGGTTATAGTTCTTACACTTACCATCTTCCGCTCAACCCTACAGTTTCTTTTCAAAGTAATACACTGACCAAAATGATCGGATATTGAAAAATTCACTACATGAGCACTATAGTCATTCACGTTTAAATTAGTCAGTATATTATCAATACAAGTGGCAGAATGTCAGGAAACCCTAGTATTCTGGCTGATCGTTATATCCAAACCAAAACCATCCACAATATCCTGAAAGTCAGATCTTTCTCTAGATAATTCATCAAAACGGATGTTAAAGTCACCTAATATTATTAATTTCTTATATTTTTCACAAATGAAACTGAGCAATGTTTCAAATTGGTCAAAAAATGCCTGCATGTTGGCAGAACAAGATCGGTATACACAGATAATTAATATCCTATCAAGAATAACTTCGATTGCACAGAACTCCGCAGTCATCTCCAGTACAAACCGGCCAATATCAATCAATTTGCATATCAAACCTGAGCGGGCGGACATATATGCACACGCCACCGTGAGCATGATCAGATCGACAGAAAGAAGAGACCAGATCAAACCCCACTACATTATAATAAGACAAGGTATCCTTATTGAGTTCCCAATGTTCACTGATACATAAAACATCAAATTTATTAATTTCAAGAAATATTGAAATATCATCAATTTTGTTTGAGAGTCCTTGAACGTTCAGATGAAAAACTACTAAGCTGTAGATTTTGTCAGACAAATCGCGTTCTTTTTTCATCTCGGTGGTCTCTTTTCGGACTTCATTTGAAAAAATTTATTAATTTGAGTGCCTAAGGCGCATCTGCTTGGTTCTAGAAAACTCTCCATATCCTTTTCATGAACTCTAACCTTAAATGAGGAATATTCTTGAGGATATTTGGCATTAAGTTTTTCACACGTTACTTCAGGAAACGCCGGTTTTAAAAAGCTGGTGATGTCATGCGTTGTTGTTGCAGGATGCAGCTTGAACATATGAAAGTATGACAATGTTGCAACTGCTTTAATTGGACGGTTTTCGGTACCCCTAGCATTTCCTGTACCTATGATAGTGCGATTTCTCGTCCCGCGTCCTCCAGGACGTACCAACTTCCAGTTCGTGCCATCTCCTAACGATAAAATCTCATTTACCTTCTGATGAGCTGTTGCTTGATTTACGGCAACTGACACCTGTTGGGGTGTGATAGAATTAGTTTGATGGTTGAGAGAGGCTTCCATGGGTGGGGCCTGAGAACGTCCACGCTTGCGTTGAGCTTCGTTAGCCTCAGATAGCGCAGTCTTTTTAGCAAAGTTATCTTCTACGTTAGGCTTCAGTTGATCACTGTTTATTTTTACATTACTCTTTAATAATGTATTTAATTGTTGTTTGAGAAACAACGATTTAATAAATCATTATGACCCCGCAAAGAATCAATAGTAATAGATTGATTCATTATTACCTTGTCTTGAAAGATGGTGGTGGAGGTGCGGGAAAAAGAGAAAAAACTAATTTTTTTTCATTAAAGAAAATAATAAGTTTGTATAGTCAGAGAAGGAGGACAATGCTAAACTGGATCTAAATTATGTTTTTTACGGTTCAATTTCCTTTTTGAATGCATGCTAATTTTTTGAATATTACTAAAAAATATAACGATATAAGAATCATTTTTTAAAAATGTTATAAAGGAATATTTTGTAATATTTTATAATTATGTTACATGCAAACACAGATGTCCACCCAATTTCAATCAAACATATTATGTGAAGACCGTTATAAATGATTTTTTCCCGATAAAATTGTGAAGGAACCAAGAAGACCATTTGTTCCATTATTACGGCCGGATTTGGAACGAAAACTGCAATTCGCACTTTAGCCGTCCTAGAGTGTGCTAGGATTTTAGGGGTCTCCTGAAAATTGAGCCCTACGCGTGTTTAATTCGCCTTTCGCGACTTAAACGATTTTTATTACCTTGTAATATAAATATGCTTCAAGGGAATTTGCTTACTTGTTACGCAAGTTTAGTATAAATTCAGTGATTTTATAGTTGTTCCTAGTTGCCGGGGACGGATCCCCAGATTATTCCGTAAATACCCTACCATTGGTGTCTTCGACGTAATGTCGATAGCCTCGTCCACAGAGTCTACTAGTTTTAGCGCTGCCAGGGTTGAATACCTTTGCGAAAACTCACGGAAAGGAAAGATTCCCGTGAATACTGCTCCAGAAATTTAGCTGCCACTCGTAAGTTGCAGGACCTGACGTCCGAAACTTCGATAGGAGCACTAAACATTGTAATAGATCATCTAAAACGCGCACATAACGCGATTAAGACCACTACATCCCGAAAAATAGTAGCCAAACCCAGAATCGACACCGGAAAATGCTCGACAAAGAACGTCAAGCGAAAATCACCCCCGGCATCATCCCCTATTGAACACCAGCTATCAAAACGAACGGCTGACATAAAGCAGTCACAAAAAAGTGAACTATAAACGTCCTCTAGAGCGGTAGTATCTGACCAACTCGCTACGGTGCCCCCCGCCCCCCGCTCTAACGCTGCAAAAACGCCAGAAAAAGAGCCATATCAGAGGACTCTTCACCCCATGAGTCTGCCGAATTAAGTAAGCAGACACAAGAATCAATACACTCGTTCTCGATGAGCGAGTCTGAGCCGGAAGGAACAGGAGCACAGGAAAATAACGTATTCAAGGTACCGTATATACCGACTAGCTAAAGATGGCACCGATTAGAGAACGCTTGAAAAGTTGCTCCGCAGAAAAATCGCGATATAGGTGCTGTAAAACTAAGATTTCTAGTACAACAGTGTGCATTATTTGTGGAAATGTGTACCATAGGCCTTTTAAAAACGGCTGTAAAACCTTAGTTTTTGTTTCTTTCGGGACTGGCTCCGGAAGTGAACAGCAATGAAGTTATGGATTTCCTCAAGAACAATGGTCTGGAAAAAGGATCTCACTGTGAGAGGATTCGGACAAAGAAAGACAAGTATCAAGCATCTTTCAGGCTTGCTGTACCATCAAGTGAGCGAGATAAATTCATGAATACCAATTTATGGCCACCAGGAGTTATTATTAACCATTTTATGAACATCCAGCACAACTCAGTGGCCAGAAGACTAGAACAGAAACTTTAAGAGTTCTACATATAAACGTCAGATCTCTTCGAAATAAAGCAAAAGATGTGCTATGCATAACGGAGCACTGGTTAAGCGAGGATGAAGTCAGCCTTGTTTACTTCCAAGGATTCAAAATGGTAGCCTATTCTGCAAGAATGCTTTCCACGGGGGGAGGAACTGTTGTTTTTGTGAGGGACAGTGTAGATGTAAGTCCGACCAATGTAAGTGTATCTTTTATGATTGAGAAATGTATAGAGTATTGTTGTATTTTGATCAAATCATTGAATGTATATGTTTTAACATTATATCGTTCTCCATCAGGCATCTTTGACACCTTCTTGGCTTCAGTCGAGGGTATATTGTCTGGTCTTGATCCAACAGCAAAAATCATCATTGCTGGGGATTTCAATATACAGTTTAACTCAACACTACCCGAAACCCGCACATTTTGTGATGTTGTGGAGAGTTTGGACTAAAACAGACTGTATTTCAACCAACCAGACAACAGTCCTGCCTGGATAATGTCTTCGTGAGTCATAATATTGGGGTATGTTCTGTTGTCGTTCTTGATATGAATGTTTCTGATCATATGTGTCAGATTGTGGAGTGCAAGTTTGATGCATGATGATTCCACAAAATCCCGCAAGATATGCAGACCAATAACACAAAGAGGACTGCATGAATTTCATAATATCCTGTATGATACATCATGGGACTCTGTCCAACAGTGTGATGATGTTAATGATTCTTTTGCAGAGTTTTTGGGCAACACCAGATGATTTTAATAAATTCTTTTCTGAAATAGCGCATAAGACTAGGATATGCCACCCAGTGATGGAGATCCATTGGAGTTTATTCAGTCTGTTGAGGCTGCCACTATTCCCTTTTCATTTGAGGAGGTGTCCTTCAATGGGGTTAGGGATATAATTGATTCACTAAAGAACAAGGGTAGCTGTGATATATATGGTTTTAACGTAAAACTAATAAAAACTGCAAAGAACTGCATTTTGTTTCCTCTTACCAAGCTTATAAATCAATGCATAAGTACTGGTGTTTTTCCCAGTTGTCTCAAGGAGGCCATTGTTAGGCCTATTTTTAAAAAAGGAGACCCTACTGTTCCCAACAACTACAGACCAATATCCTTGCTACCAAATACTATCGAAGGTAATTGAGAAGTGTATGGCTATGCAAATAGTCAAGCACTTTGAGAAAAATAATCTGTTCACAGATTGTCAGTGGGGGTTCAGACATGACAGGAACACATCTCTTGCAATTCTTAATTTGGTCTCGGGCATATTGAATGCCTTTCACAATTCTCAGTATGACTCAGTACTCTTTTGTGATCTTAGCAAGGCTTTTGACTGTGTTGACCATGATATCCTGCTTAAAAAGCTTTGTCATTACAAATTTTCAGGTAATAGTATTAAACTGCTTAAATCATACCTTGAGTCCAGGTATCAGGTAGTGAGGGTTGCAGGGGGGAATCAGCAAGGAGCAAAGTCGAGATTGGAGTACCTCAGGGATCAATTCTAGGGCCCATACTTTTTCTGATATTCATCAACGATTTGCCTTCTAACATCCAAGGAGAAAAATATACACTCTTGGCTGATGATACCACTGTGTCCTTTGCTACTGATTCTCTGGACGGTTCTTTGGCGGGATCCATGGTGGCACAGTTGAGAGCTGAAAGCTGGTTTTGCTCCAACAGACTTCTGTTGAATAAGGAAAAGACAGGTCGAGTCGTCTTGTCGATGCGAGAGATGGCAGTTCCCAACCAGGAAGATGTGAGCTTTTTGGGGGTTGTGTTGGACCCAAGATTGCAATGGGGAAGGCACATTAGTGCACTGACGGGAAGGCTCACCAAGTCGCTTTATCTCCTTCGTACCATTTCACGTAGTGTGTCTACTGGTGTGCTGAGGAGTGCTTTTTTTGCCATCTTTCAGTCCCGGATTACATATGCAATACTTGCGTGGGGGCATTCGGCGGACGCACACAGGGTTTTTGGTTTGCAGAGGAGGGCTGTAAGAGTAGTGAGCGGACTGGGATATAGGGATGACTGTCGGAATGTCTTTGTTCGGATGGGTTTTTTGACTGTGCCATCTTTGTACATGTTGGAATGTCTTGTCTATGTTAAGAGCAGCATCGATCAGTATCAGACTAATGAGGACATACACCAACACAACACAAGGAATAGGCAAGACCTGGTCCCTGCATACTGGCGTCTAAGGAGGTGTCAGGATGGTACGGGATATTGGGCAATAAAACTTTACAAGGCCTTGCCACAGGTAGTAAAGAATCTTCCCAATCAAATCTTTAAAAGGAAAATTAAGACCTTTCTTGCTAAAAACGCGTTTTATACATTCAATGAATATTTTAATTCAAATTTTAATGTGTTGTGATTTATTAAGTCTCGTCGACAGTTTTTAACTATAGGTATTTATATTTAAGTTTTATGAAATTAGTTTTTAGGATGTTCATAAAATTTTACTTACCTTCAATTAGTTTTAGTTTAATGTTACTGTAATTTGTGACTATTTTAGAACACTTTTTTTGTGTAGATGTATTGACGTATGTTACACTTGTGACTGGCATGAATAAACTATTTGTATTTGTATTTGTATTTGTAAACGATACCTTTTAAGGAAAATGTATGGAAAACAGAACTAGACTTTGGTAAACCAGTAAGTACAAGCATTTTATAATAGTATTATAAAATGGTAATATATATCATTTGGTTGTTCATACGAGCCTGCCTCTGCAGCACTTCCCCGAATATACCTTCCCGAACTTGAGGTTTCGATGCAGGGCCATCAGCGACGCAATTAGCAGAAAGTTGGCGTCTTATATCAGTAATCTTCGATCTGACTTCGGTGTTTATTTTAATTTGATCCACATATTTTGTAAGGAGTATAGTGTGCTGAGATTCGATGTACAGCAACTTCTCCATGATGTCGTTCAGCGAGACTTGGTTACTGATTACAGAGTTAGAGGGCACGTCACAGCTAGGAACATTCTGGGAGGGAGCAACACCTGAGCCGATGGAGTGCCGAGAGCATGACTTAGGGTTATGCTTACTAGCCGACCGTAGGTTATTGGTATCGTCCAGATGGGAGCCGCAAGTCCACGTAGTCTAATAAGTTTGTATGGATCTAAACTATGTTTTTTTTTACGGTTCAATTGCTCTTTTGAGGGCGTGTCAATTTTTGAATAAGTGTTAGTAAAAAATATAAGGATATAAGATTCATTTTTTTTAAATGTTATAAACGAATATTTTGGCATATTTTATACTTTATGTTACATGCAAACATAGATATTCAACCAATATGGATCCTAGATGTTATGTGAAGACAGTTTGTTATAAATAAGTTTTTCCCGATAATATCGTGAAGGAAACAAGAAAACCACTTGTTCCATGTTCAATTATTAATATAATATGATTCTTTCAGTCATATGCCACTATGCTATGTTAGCCGCTTCTGATTAGTGTGTTAACGCTAACGTTACTTTAGAGTACTGTTAACTCTTCACGCATGACCCTCCGCTCGTTTCGCTCCTTCTGGGGCGCAACCAGACAAAATTAACTGAAACCTGAAACTAACCCAAATTTACAAAATTGACAAACATAACCTTACAAAATTAAACAAAACGTGCCTAGCTCCCGACGGGAATTGAACGCGGGACGTCTACGTTCCAAACGCAGAATCTGAGCATTAGACTGACTAGACCTGGTGAAACAAACTGACTGGACCTTAAGTAAACTGAAAGTGACGTTAATCCACCAATCAGAATCAGAAGCGGCTAAAATAGCATAGTGGCGCATGACTGTAAAGGATCCTAAAACGCGCCGTATGACTGTAAAGGATGAAGAAGAAGCAGAAGCAGCTAATAGAGCATAGTGGCGTAGGACTGTAAATAATCATATGCCCAAATTTACCCATCTAGAACTCTTACAACTTGACACTATGGTGAAGTTACAAAAAAATAGACGTATAATACACATAATAATATAAAATAGGTAATAGAAAAAACTATAAACAAGGAATTTATTCATGTATGTGAAAAAATCGCTACTTATGGTTGGCAGCGATTTCACAATTGTACTAGATATAGTACAAAAATAATTGTTAACGTGTGCCCTTAGGCTATGCGGTTATCATGTCATTGCCAATTTATTAAAATTTGTACTGACTGTATAGATTATTCGAAAGGGAATTATTTGAGTATAGATTACAAGTGATTTGTGATGAAATTAAAGTAACTTCATATGTTACCTAATGATTTCGTCTAAAGTAATTTTACCCAGCTATGCTTGCTTTATTTAAAGGAGCCAATCTAGGTATATAGCCTCTCCATAGATTTCTAAACACATATTGTACTATTGTCAAATTTCAATAATTAATACCTTATCATAGATTCTAAAGAGTTGCAGCGCCACTTGCTCATTCGAATGTAACCTCATAATATCAACGAATTCAATAAAAGTCACTTTGCTGCAATCTCTGCAAGTATAGTTGTTGGCCTTGACTAATGCTTCTTCCCTGTCGGTCCCTTTCAGGCTAAAATAAGGAAATTTCAAAATTAATTTCACCAAATAATGGCATCTTTCCGGATTATCATTTTTCAGTCGCAACTTAACATTATCTTTTTCCTTTTTAGTTCAGTCATTGGGGATCAAAAAGCGGCTTACCTGGAAAAAGTCCGGAAGATTTGAAACTTTCCAGGTTTGTAGGTTTCGAGAACCCTAACTAAAATCCATAAAATGCACAATTCGACACTTGCCGCCGGCGCCGTCGCCGCCATCTTGCCAAGATGGCGGCCAAAATCAGTATTTTGCAAATATCTGGAAAACTATGCATTTTTCGAAAAAATATGCAGAGAGCAAAATTAAAGAAGATAAAATTTCCTACAAAAAAGGTTTTTTGAAAATTTTCGCTAAAGTTAACCGTTTACGCTGGACACTAGGAATGGTGTATCTGCACAACGTATGTGATGAAATTGAAAAGTTCTGCAAAGTTTATTTTCAATCTGGAGAACAACACGTGGATATGAGAAATACACGCATTACTCGAGACGACAATGATGTGGAAAAGATGTTGCTTTGGCTTGCGCAACACCCACCTTTCCCAGACGTAGACGAAATAATGTCCATTGCCTCAGGCGTTGTTGGAGATCAAACAATAAATTGTTTTGATGCAGAGCGAATTGGGAAAGTTGGAATAAATAATATGATTGGGAAAAACTTTGGTGATGGGGTTCTGAGACGCAAGGACAAAGTACTACCCCTGAGAGCAGTGAACTCGAGTATCCGTATTGATGATAAAGTGGTGCCCATTGACCCTCTACTCATTTTCCAGAGACTTTGTGTTGCAAAACAGGGCAATGAAGAACTTGAACGGCATCTGCAGTATGAGTTGGCTCCGTACCCAATGTCCTTGTTTTCTGAAGCCGGAATGCGAAAAACAGTGAAATCCTTGCTGACCTAACAAAGTGTACATAATTGAAGGTGGATACTTGTTGCATCGAGTTGTTTGGAGCCGAACTGAAACATTTGGTTCGATTTGCAACAGTTACGTAAATTATGAACAAAGACACTATCAGTCAAATGCGGTGGTTGTTTTCGATGGCTACCCTACAGACGCTGCAGGAAAAAACACGAAAAGCACAGAACGACAGCGAAGATCACAAAAAAAGTACAGCAGATGTTTTGTTTGATGAGTCCATGATCCCCACAGTCTCACGGACAAATTTCCTATCAAACGATGCAAACAAAGGTCGCCTTATATCCATCTTGAAACGGAAATTTGAAGAAGTGCACTTCACAGTGATCCAGGCTATAGAAGACGCATACAAATTAATAATAAATACGGCAATCGAGATGTCATCTTCATATGAAAACATTGTTGTTGTTGGAGAGGATGTCGACCTCATTGTTCTGTTGACAGCACTGTGCCAAGGCTTAATGTATACCTCCTGAACCCTGGAAGAGGAAAAACAGTCGACAGCATCTATTCGTCGCAGAGTTTAAATGGCGTCGAAGCGGTGAAGAACAACATCTTGTTCCTCCACGCAATAAGTGAGTGTGATACGACGTCGGCCTTATTCAACCAAAGGAAGCTGAAAACTTTAACAACTCTTGAAAAACGTAGAGACTTACAAGCTTCTATAGAAGCATTTCAAAACAAGCATGCCACCGCTGACGAAGTTGCTATTGCAGGTGAGAAATTTCTTCTTGCTCTCTATGGATGCAAAGACAGAAAGAACGTAAATCTGGATAAATATCGATAGCACTGTTTTGTGAAATCGGTAACAAAAAGTAAATTTAATTTGGCATCTCTACCACCTACGAGAGCAGCAGCACGACAGCATTCATTGCTAACTTACCACCAGGTTCAGCAATGGTATGGTTGTACCAAAGACGCCGAAGAATTGGGTTGGAAGAAAACAAGAACAGGCATTATTCCATTAACAACGTTAAACGATCCAGCACCAAAGTCCCTATTGGCATTTTTATCCTGTAAATGCAAGACAAACAACTGTGGTAAAGCCTGCGGATGCAGAAAGGCAGGATTAAAATGTTCAATAATTTGTGAATACTGCAATGGAAAATCCTGCGAACAGTCACTGAAGTGTTATTCGACGAATCCGATGAAAAGGAGTTAGATTTGTCTGTGGATATCCCTCTGGTGGCTGAAGATGAAGATTTCGACGACCATCCTGAGCCCAGCATAGCAGACACAATCGTCTTTGACATCAATGAGCCGTCCGTCGGGCTTGGGCAGATAAGTTTAGGGTTTTTATTTACCTAGTGGATTAGGCCCCCAGGGAAAACCACATTAAAAAAACGCGCCATGTACTTTACCTCTTTGGTGGTGTGGAAACAAGTACAGCATTTTCAATAATTAAAATTAATTATTCATAAATTAATAACTTGAGCTAATTAATGATACGCCACCGTTTCATGACAAAATTGTAGAAAGCCTCAAAAAATAGTTTAAGTGAACCATACTTGACATAAGTTGATTTTGAAAAATCGGCTATATATGATACTTTACGCAAAATTGTAAAATTTCCAGGGATTTTGTGCCTAAACAGTTACCTTTAGCGAAAATTTTCATAAAACCTTTTTTGTAGGAAATTTTATCCTCTTTAATTTTGCTCTCCACATATTTTTTTTTTCGACAAATGCATAGTTTTCGAGATATTTGCAAAATACCGATTTTGGCCGCCATCTTAGCAAGATGGCGGCGCCGGCGGCAAGTGTCGAATTGTGCATTTTACCGATTTTAGTTAGGCACCCCGAAACCTACAAATCTGGAAATTTTCAAAACTTCCCGACTTTTTTCCAGGTAAAAATCACCAATGACTGAATTATTTGGGGAGTAAAAAATTAAAATCTTTGGCTATTGGTTTTTCAAAAAATAAAATTATTCATAGAAATTTCAAAGCCATTTGTGTAAATTTAAAAAAGATTAAATTATGTTTTATCTGGAAACGCTTAATTTCAAGAATAAAAACTTTATCTAACAAAATTATAATTTAAACAAATAAAATAAGACAAGCAACACGATCTGGAAATACTTACACTCACTTAATAGGACGGTATTTAGCAAGAAAAAAGTGGATTGTGTTTATATTTATCGGCTACACAAAGAAATAAATCTGCGACAAATGAAAAACGGATTATGACTTCTAAAGGAGAGTTTCTAAAATCTTATTGTTTATTTTTTATTTTAATCTATAAATAATTGATATAAATTCGTTGCTAAGAAGTGTAATAGCCAAATCTGGTTTCATGAGACTAAGTCAGAAATAATTTTTCCGAATTTTATAGAATATTACAATTTTTTAAATTTGCAACCTTCTCTAAATACTTGGTATAATAATAATGACGTAGAATCATATCAAAGTTGATAAAACTCTCTATCCAACCCTGGACAAGAGATGCTTAAAATTCTCTCATCTCTAAAAAAGATGCAAACAATCGTATTCTCTAGTGATTTGTGAGCAGTTTACACGTTGAGGGATTCGATCCTCTTCTTTATACGCCCCCAATACTAATGAAAACCGAATCTATCTACTTACTCTAGTTTTCGTCTAAGCTTTCTAACTTCTACCAGAGACTTGGCGAATGGCAAATTCATTTCTTTCGCTTTGGTCATCATCTTGCAATCGCTGTAGGAATAGTCCACAACGGGAATGCCTAGTTTTCTAAAACAGTAAGATCTCGATATGAAATGATATTTATTAATAAAATCCTAAATTAAATGAAAAATTCCAATATGACAATATTACAAATTTTCACATTGTTTGAAGTTTCTTGGCGACATGGAAAAAGGAGACAAATCTGAAAAGAAGGGAAAGGATGTACACATCTAGTAAAGAACGCGTTTCTGCATTCTTCCTCATATTGTAATTCACACATAACCCTCAGAGCCCTCCTTTGTAGACTGATTACTCCTGAACCCCGCATAAGAGAGCATAATAAGCGGCCCTCAGCACCTCGCTCGACACATAGCCAGTCTAGTATAGATATTCACAACATGTAGGTATGTATCATATAAGTCTGTTATCGATGTTCACACCGCACACCCACATCTTTAAACGGCTGCTGGTGGTAGTATCTCTTGGGATTTGTCAGCATTCGAGAGGAGCCCGTTGGCGAGGAGCCAATCCTCCACCGCCATTCGAGTTGATGAGAGCTCAACTCGTGGTATCGTCCGCAAAAAGCCACATCCAGCCTTTGGAGCGCATGGTGGCAAGTTAGGAACAGAACTGGTTCTAAGACTGACCTCTTTGGATCTCCGACTTCCAGCTATGCCTCCGCAAACAACTCTCCACCAGCACACACAATATGACAGCGTTCACTGAGGTACGACTGTGTCAAGGCAATGCTGTTATCACTATCACCATCAAAAATTGCTTTGTGCTTGTGACTACAACGCCCTGAGTTATATATTGGTCGTTGTAGTACGAGAAGGTCATTCGCTACTTCTTCTTCTTCTTTCGGTCCCATATGCATCCTGCTCGTTGGGGATCTTCCGCACATTCCTCAAATGGTTGTAAGGGAATTGTCTTCTGCCCGACGAAATATGGTTGCCACATCTGACACCCCGCTTCAATCCCTGATGTTTCGGAGAAACGAGTGCTGGTTTCGCCTGGGTCCCCTTCGGCCTTCCATCTTGCCCTGTAGGATCTGCTTCGAGATGGCGTAGCGAGGCCCTCTCAGGATGTGTCCCAGGTATGACACTTTCCGGGTTTTAACTATCTTTAGGAGCGGTCTCTTTACACCTGCTCTCCGCAGTACTTCCTCGTTTGTAATGTGTTCGGTGTATGAGATTTTAAATAGTCTGCGGAGAGTCCTCATCTCGAACGCTTCGATGCGATTACGTGATATTACTATGATTGACCATTTTATCACTCTTAGTCGGAGGTCGAGGGGCAAGGATTGCTGTAGGAGGACACCCTGAAGTGTTGTTTTGGCCATGCCGATTCGAGAATTAATTTCCTCGTCACAGTCCCACGCGCTGTTAACAACAGATCCGAGGTACATAAATCTCTTCACTTGTTCGATGTTTTCGCCCTCTACATCGAGAGTAACCTCTGGGATTCGTCTACTGATCACCATGGATTTAATTTTGGAGATGTTAATATGCAGGCCGTACCGTCGATCAATGCCATTTATCTCATTTAATAGATGCTGAAGATCCTCCAAAGTGGAGGCCAACACCACGGTATCGTCGGCATATCTGATATTATTAATGGGTCTTCCATTGACCTTGATACCCCTGGGTTCATTTTCGAGAGCAATTTGAACGATTTTCTAGACATAAATGTTGAAAAGCATCGGGGACAAAATACAGCCCTGTCGCACTCCCTTTGTGACATCGAAAGCCTCGGTTGATACTGTGTCGTTTATCTTCACCTCGGTCTTCTGGTTCCAATATAGTTGTTTTATGATTTGAATATCCTTCTCATCTATTCCGATTTCTCGTAGTCTTGCTAGAAGTAAATCATGTTTGACATTATCGAAAGATCTTTGATAATCAATAAATCAGAGAAAGACGTCCTGTTGTTGATCATAGCACTTTTGTACCAGCGAGAACAAAGCTTCTCTTGTTCCTAGTCCCCTAATGAAACCGAACTGCGCCTCAACGCCCATTTCTTCACATTGGTTATGGTTAAGCCTTAAGTGCATGGCTCATCAGGCTAATATAATTCTAAAGTCCTCACACTGTTTGGGGGCATTTTTCTTAGAAATGATAACAAAAGTCCATCTAAGCCAATCTTCCGGTAGTTTGTGGAAGTCATATATTCTGTTAATTAGACGTGTTAAATGGTGTATATTCACTTGTTTTAGCACTTCAGCATATATGTTATCATGTCCTGGACTTTTACCGTTCTTCAACAGTCCTACAGCTTGCTCCACTTCGGACCTAATGATAGTTGGACCGCTCATTTGATTATGCAAGGTTACCACGTTGTCTTCTCGGTTATCGTGAAAAAGGGTTGTTGCATATTTTAACCAAGTATGCTTAATTTCTTCTTGATTTACATACAATAAGTCTTCCTTGATCATTTGTGAGTGATGCTAGCGCTTTATTCCTGTTAGTGCCTGTTATTTGTTTTAGTTTTTTATGGAAATTGAAGCTGTCATGGAGTCTGTGAAGATTTTCAGCTTCTTCACATTGACTTGTAGTCCAATTCACCTTAACATTTTTTATTTTGTTTCTTAGGATTCGGTTATACTCTTTATATCTATCACTTTGGTTTTTCACTAATCGTCTCAGTTCCATTAAGTCTAATATTTCTTCTGTCATCCAGGGTTTTAGACTTGTTCTTTCATCAGGGCCAAGGACAGTTTTTGTGGCCACATTTATGTTGGTTTTAAGCCTGTTCCATATTTCTTCAGGATCGTCTTCGCAATCAGGATTGTTTGTCAGGCAGAGTTTTTCAAGTTCGGCTCTCATGTTTTCCCTTGTGTTTGATTCAGTTAGACTTCGTATATTGGGTTTTGGCTGTATCTTCTTCCTGTTTAATAGTTTCAATCTGAAGTTAAACTTTGTGATGATGGGGCTGTGGTTCGAGCCAATGTCCGTACCGTGATAGGCAACTACATGCTTTATACTGCTCTGGTACCTCCGATTTATCACTATGTAGTCTATTTGATTCCTCACTCTGTCTCCTGGTGATTTCCACGTGTAGAGACATCGTGGATGAAATTTAAGGAATGTATTTTTGACGACGGGCTGATGTTCCTGACTAAACTGAATTAGCATATCTCCACGCTCGTTTCGCTCCCCTAGTCCAAAAGAGCCCGTTATCCCTGGGATAGGTCCGTTTCCAACCTTAGCATTAGTTGCTCCGAGCATCTCTCTTAGCTGTTCATAGAATTGCTCAGCCTCAACGTCCGGTCTTTCTGCAGTCGGTGCAGATACATCTATCAAGTTGACATTAACAGGTCTAGTTTTTAGTTGCAATAGCATAATCCTATCGGAATGTGCTATTACGTGCTTAACACATCTATCCATTTGTTGACACAGGATAAATCCTACTCCGTTCCTGTGATCTGGATTGTTATTGCCTGAGTAGTAGAATGTTGTTTGGCCCTTTTTACACGTACCACTGTCTGGCCATCTAGTCTCGCTAATACCCAAAATATCCAATTCTAGTCTGTTCATTTCTTTTATGGCATTGTCCAGCTTTCCTGCTTCATATAAAGTGCAGGTGTTCCATGTACCAATACGTAATTTCATCATGTCAAGCCGGGGGATTCTTAGCACCCTCTGATGATTCAGCATCGGCCCGGGACTGAGGGCCTTTTTTCTCGTGTTTCCTATCATGATGAAAAGAATGGACGAAAGATGTCTTGGGGATATCATAATGATCTTTAATACCGTGGTTTTCCGTTGCCTTCGGTATCCTCATGCCGTTGACTACCATAGTAATATCTCCGACTTTGAGGCCAATTTCTTGGCCTCGGGACAAAAGAGTGCCCTTCCTCCAGCTTGTTCATCCGCCCGTAGCCGTTGACAAACTGGAGGTGAATCGCTTATTCCGGCGATCATTCGGTCGCCATTCGCTACGTTATTGGCAAAACAACATAACACTATATAGTTAAATATTAGATACAATGCAACGAAACAATAAGAATAAAAATATTATATTTATTCGTGCTTTATTATGCAGCTATTAGAGGGAGACTGTGAGAATCCAATAAAGAACTAAACAATATACTACTTTAATTTATTTCTAAAATGTTTATACGCGATTGCGATCTCTACAAATATTAGGCAATATATTTATATACACTTAGCATGACGTATCAGCAAAGTTTACAGAATTAAAAATATACGTTGATTCACTCCGCGCCATCGTCAAATTCCACTCCGCCACTCCCTGCCTGCCCGGTAGACTGGTGCCAGTCTACAGTGGAGAGGTAGGTAATATTAGTTTATTTCAAAAATAGCGGTTTGTTTTTGGTGGATTTTTGCGTAAAATGTCTAGTCGAAAATCGAAATATTTGTTCGGTAGTTGATTGTGAAAGACGAATGGCAGACAATATATCGCTCTTTAGGTGCCCAAAAGGGTAGGTTTGGATTAGTTTATTATAAGCTTTTATTTAACTTCACTTGTATGTTTGGGTCAAATCTTACAAGTTAAATTTGTCCTACTTCCCATCAATGTTCAATATTAATATCGATTTATAGTGAGTACAATAGAGTATGTAATAAAAAAAAAAACTTGCAGATGTCGAGCCTGGAAAAGTGCCTTAGAATTTATAGTATCCCACAAATATGCGAATGATACACCAATGTAATGTCATAGCCGTATTAGAATGTGTGGTTTGCATTTTAATGAAAACAGTTTTGCAAATTCTTCTAGGAGCTGTATACATTCATATGCTGTTCCATCAACCATGTTACCAACTAAAAAAGGTAGCTTTTAATCAGATTTTGTCCATTTGCAAAATAATGTAAGATGGGTGCAAATATAGGTTTATCTAAAAGTCTATTACTTTAATTTTGTGCTAATTAGTTATTGTGGTAAAACTAACGAAATATAGAAATTGTTAAAATGTAGACAGTTGTTAGTTTTGCAAAACTTTTTCCAAAATAATTTGTAAAGTTTTGTAAATCTATGATGTAGTTCATCCCCAAAATAAATTAAAATAAAGAATTTTGCACGGGGTATTAAATTTAATTCTTGAAGTAAAAAATAGTATATTTTACAATTTTTATTTAAATATGCAATCGTGTTTACCGTAATTTTTTTAAAATATGCTGAATAAGGCATTTACCTTTTCATCTTTTTTTGTGACTTCACAAAATATATTTTTAAAAATTTTAGTGAAAACATATTTCATTATTTAAATTCCTCCATTTATTACTTACTAAGCGGGAAATTTTACTCTATGTTCGCAATAGCGCTTTGACCAAAGTAAATCGCGTCAAACCACGGCCACCTATACGACAAGGCCAGGAAGCAAGCAGTTTTAGGCAAGGATGAGTCATCACGGGTAGACCAAATTGATCGTTGACTTATTTGTTTGGAAGTAGTATTTTCACTCGGCTTTTCATTTATTCGATTATTTTATAACTTGTAGTTATTATAATTATATTTTGCAACAGTTTCTTGTGGGAGATTGACTCCGTTAAAATAAATTTAAGTGATTTCGGATAGGTTTTTGGACAATAAACATACTAGTTTAGGAGCCTATCTGTTGTGTATTTTTAAGTAATTTTGCCATTAGACAATGCCTTATCGGTGCTGTGTCCTCAAGTGTAAAGGGAATTACGACAATGGGCCTAAAGTTGCTACATTTCGATTTCCAAAAGATTTGGAGCTAAAGAGAAAATGGATTCTTGCAATAAAAAGGGAACAGTTTACACCTAGTAATAGTAGCAGAGTAAGTAATCAAAATATTTAATATAGGTACATATATTACCTATTAGGTACTATAGTGATGTTTAAAATACGGGCAGGATTACCCAATTTCTTAATTTGTAAGAAGTTAAATATGTGCTTTATAATGACAACATTTATCCAATTCTGTAAAAAAATTAGGAATTGGATAAACACGTATTTAACTTCTTACGAGTTTGAATTACCAATTAAGAATTACAAATTAAGAACTTGGATAATCCTGGCCCACGTATCTATTATTTATTATTCTGCTAATATCAACACGTCATGCATTAATATGCACATGCATGTGTATGTGAACTACACTTTCAAAACGATTTGATTCAGAGAAAAACCACGTTTACAAATGAATCTACTGGAGAAATATTAGAGGCTTCTCTGAAATTGCCAAGATTAGTAGAAGGTAGGTACATTGAGAAAAAAAATAAGCTACTAACCCAAACTAAAATTATATCTTAACCCAGTTATAGTTGTCTAAGCTACAAAAGATAGTTGCAGCACCTACACTTTAAATTCAAATTTCCTATTTCTATAATAGGCGTTACAACAAATTATTTTAGTCAGTTTAACTAAGCTTTCTAGTTGTAACCAATATTCCTAGTTAATACACAAAGAGAAGTAGTTATATAAGCCACAATTTTGTTTTGGTGTAACCAGTATAATTATCAATGACAACTAATTTTGCTAGTTAAATTTGTCGCAACTGAGGAGCTTCGTTATGACATGGAACATTTTGGGTTAACAAAAGAAAACATAATAGCAAACTTTTTTCTTAATCAGAAATGCTTGCTAACCAAATTGAACCTCATATAACACAACAGGATTATATCACCAACAAAAATACATACGTGATATGGTTTTAATATTTTTATTTTGAGGTATGTATGTATAAGTATCCAGAAATATGAGAAAAAAATTAACACTTAGTGTCTTATTATGTAAGGGTCTTTGTATACACCACGAAGGAATAACTAGACTACTAGTTGTGGGAACCAAGTTGTTGCAACTATTTTTTTAATAATATTTTTGTTATTTTTTGTTTAACTCGCTTAATTAGTGAACACATGTTGCCACAGCCAGAATAATAGTTATCTATCTTTTAACAAAAATTTGTAATAATCAGAAGTCATGTCAGTTATAATAATCTATAAAGTTCAACTAATTTAAAATTATGGCAACAACAAGATCAGACTGGTTGTAATAACTATTTTTTTTAGTAGTGACTACTAAAAAAGATCAACCCATGTGCTTAGTTAATGCAATTTTCTCAGTGCACATCTGCTTAACAGGGCTCTCCCTTTCTTGTTATTGAGACAATCCTGTTTGTTATAGGTGCTATTCCAAGTAAGCTACCCGGATGCCCTTCATACTTAAGTAAATATGATGTCCCTCTCCGAGAATGTCTAGACACTAAACGCAGAAAGATCGAATGCCGGGAAATGGAAAGGGCTATTGCTGAAAGTTTGGTTGTAGCAACTACCTACAATGAAGCAATATCTTTTACTTCGCTACATGAAGCTGACCTCAAAATGAACGAACTTGAGGATGGATGGTTGAAAGGAAAAGGAAGAACAAACTTGTGTTTTTTTTATTTAAATGAACCCGCTGAAGGGTACCCAAGTGTGAAAGTGTCTGTGTTTCTGTCAGAAGACTTGAACATTCAAGTGTTTTTGGGCAATGTGTTCGTTAAAAAAATATTGTGTTCAGACAAGAGTGTTATAAAACTACCAGTGCGGGTCAAGGATATTATTATTACTTTAAATAAAGTGCTTCATGAAGCCAAAATATTTTTGATAGACAATGGAAATAAAGATGATAATGTTAATGTGGACAACAAAGGTAGGCTTCTCTTAGTTTCGGACATCTTAGAGTCAGTGCAGTGGCAATACCAGTCTGAAAAGTCAGATATGATCGAGTTTTTGAAAGAGCAAATTAATCTTTTGAACATTTCCACAAAAAACAGGCTGAGATATACTTGTGAGACCTATCTGTTTGCTTGTTTGCTTCATTCAATATCCCCACGTGCGTATAAGTTTTTGAGAAGCTCGGGTAAATTAACTTTGCCATCTCCAAGGACTCTAAAAACCATGTGTTCCAGTTTCAGCACTGACCCAAGGTTGGAGCAGAATGATGCCAATTTTTTAAAGTATGCATCAAATAAATTTAAATTGTTAGATGAATATGATAAAATAGCGGTTCTCATGCTGGGTGAAATTCATCTTAAGGCAAATTTTGATTACAAAGGTGGCAATATAGTTGGTGGAGCTTTTAATACATAGCTGAAAAAGCTACCAGCGCACATGCTTTTATGATAAATAGCTTAAGATCAAATTATAAAGATGTGAAGCATATTTTGCCCGTGCACACTATTTCTGGTGAACATCTGCATAAAATTATCAAAAATGTCATAACAGGCTTAGAAAAAATAGGATTTGAAGTTCTGGCTGTTGTTACTGATAATAATGCTTTAAATAAAGAAGCCATGTCATTTTTTACGGAACCATCTTCAATTTCAAATGAGTACCCCCATCCCTATAATGCAGCAAGGCCACTTTTTTACATAATAGATGCAGTTCATGATATCAAAAATATTAGGAATAATTGGATTAACCAAAAACCAGACCAGACATTTTACTTTCCTGATTTTTACAGACTTGGCGAGGAGCCTGCACATGAAGGCATAATTAGGATTGCTTCTTTCAATGCACTGAAGGAAATGCATCTAAAGGAGAAAGACCAATTAATAAAATATGGCCATACTTTGAATCTGAAATCTTTGTATCCATCATCATTAGAACGCCAGAATGTAAAGTTGGTTTTGAACATTTTTAATCATAGTGTGGTTGCAGCATTAAAACAATTGGGCCCAAAAATATCACTTACAAGCTATGAAGACACTGCTGTATTTATTGATATTGTTTGTAAATGGTGGGATATTGTGAATGTCAAAACAACGCTGAAAGGCCAGAGACTGAAAAATAAATATCAAGAGCCTGTAACAAAAAAATCTGCACATATTTTTGATTTTCTAAATGGTTTTTTGAATTGGCTGAAGAAATGGAAGGAACGTGATGGTAGTGGACACAGACTCACTAAAGAAACTCATGAAGCCTTGTATCAAACGACTTCTGGACTGTTAAAACTCTCCCATTACTGTTTACATATTAAGCACTTTAATTGTGTTTTACTGGGCCAAGTACAAACAGATAAATTGAAAGAACGCTTTGGAAGGTATAGGTAAAGTTTTAGTCATTTTTGATGTTACTAATAATTCTTAACGAACCCCAGTTCTGCTTTTTACACGCTTTTGCTTTACTAATGCATTTATTATTTGCACACTTTAGGTTACATTTTTTTGTACTTTCAAAACAAAAGTAAATTTATTAAAAACTCAAGACATAAATAATTATAACACGAGAACTTAAAGTCACTTGCATTTTTCATATTCTCGTCTGAGCATTGGTCAAAACTCGCCTACATTTAAGGGAATTATTTTATACCTATAATAAATTTCTGCAACTTTTTGGTGGTCACATTGTTCTTTTAAGATTGCTTTGTATACTGTGTTCTTGGTAGGCCAAGCTTTTTACGAGGCTTTTTATGATGTAAATGATTACTGAGCATTGTAAATTGAATATAGGTATGCTTAGTATTTTAGTATAGGCATATTGACAAGTCCGATAGGTTTCGTTTTATTTTGAGCTTGAGAGATGAATAAAGATTACTTTATTTTACTTTATAGATATCAAGCCGGTGCACAGTATCATGTATATGTCAGGCAAGTTTTTGAAATTGAGAGCAAGCTTCGTATGACTAGTGTAATTCCTCTTATTATTAAATCAAAATTACATGGAGATATTCGTGTCACTAAAGAAGATATACGTGATTTTGTTGATGACAACAATGCAGACAATGATGAAATAGGCAATTTTGATATTCCTGATAATTTGAAAATTTGTTATGAGGTAAATGAGGATGACATTAGTGGTATCACAGATAATGAATGGCCCCCTCTGCTGTATGTGGCTGGTTATAGTGCCTATTCTGTATTAAAAAAAATTAAATGCAACTATTGCAAAACATTTTTAAGTTCAAATGAGTTGGACGAAGAGTCCTCCAATAAACTGCCCGACTTCCAATTTTTAAGCACTCCAGAAAATATTTATATATCTAAAGCAGATAGTATTAAATATATTGGCATTATAGTGGATCAACATTTACGTTGGGATAAACAAATGGAATTAATAGTTTCTAAAACAAGATATTTAATAACTCGCTTTGTGTTTTTAAAGTCCCTTCTTACAACCGCACAACTAAAGATAGTCTACTTTGCGTTATTTCAGTCGCAGCTGAGCTACGGTGTGACTGGTTGGGGCGCGGTTAGACATTGCCATATCGAGAATTTGGAGGTTATCCAAAAGTGGATATTAAAAATAATTTTTAACAAAACGAAGCAATTTTCTACTGATTTACTATTCAAGGAAGCCCAAGTTTTTGATATTAGGCAATTATATTTTTTTAAAACTTTAATTCTTTTAAATCAGAAAAAAGTTGCGCTTCAGCCAGTTGAACACGGAAAAAATACGAGACTTGGAAAAGATGGTGTGGTTGTTCCATTAACTAAAAAAGAAATAGGACATAAATCGTTGAATTACTTGGCACCAAAATTCTTTCATACTTTACCGAGTAGCTTGAAAGAAATCATATTTGATAAAACATTTAAAAATGAAGTTAAAAACTGGATTTTGAATAAAAACAGAGAGGATATCCATTACTTTTTCTAAGAAGGAATAATTTTAAGTGCTTGTAAATTTAAGTAGGTATTATGAACGGATAAATTTGAAGCGTAGAGCAAATGATTGGAATAATTGTATGTAAAATGAGTATGTAATTTTCATTAGTGATAGTGACCCTCCCAAATGTGTCGTATACAACCCGAATGTGACTATAGAAACCTCTATCAAAGACTTTATTACTATCATAGACAGCACTTACAAGCGACAGTATGTCGCTTCTGTGTAATTGTTTATTCAAGTATGTTTAGTGTGGTATTGCTGTAATCTTGAAATAAACTTATTATTATTATTATATATTATTAACTTTAGCCTCATATCGGCAACATCTAGGGGAGGACTTTCTTACCCAGGTGAAGAAGTCGTCAAAATTGCATCATATGCCTATATTATAATAAAAAAGTAATTTGATAAAGAAGACGAATTTTTAAAACAAAATAAACAACGTCAAATTTTTAAAACATTAATATTCAATGCTATAACTGAACTAGAGGACATTTTTTGGGGCATAATGGCATATGCCATAGTGAAGATCAAATTTTAAAATTATTAATAAAACCAATGACAAACATTTTTTAAAAAAATTACGTTAAAAAGAAAAATGATTCAACTTCAACAAAAACTATGCCTGAATTGAAGAGATGTAAACCAAAAAGTAAATAAAGTACTGCCACAGTTTTTAGTTACTTTATTTGGACACTAATTAACACTTTATTTCTACTAGAAACATTTTAGTGATACTTATCTAACTCTTATAACATCAACTATAGAACTATAGCTCTACTAAACTAACTAGTTGTACTCGTATTTATATTAATATGACTTTCGTGATGACGAACCTTCCTTTTGATTTTATTGCCACAATACTTTTTGGTTTATAACTGCTTTGTATTTTATTCACAGTACTTATACAACATAGAAAAATCACTGCTCTGTATTTATATATGCGATATTTCTTTTACTTAACATGACTGAATCTAAATTAATCATTTTATTCTATCATGTATTCTGTTATTGGTACTTACAAAGATTGTTCAGTGGTTACTGAATAGGTGAACTAACTAAAAAATCATAAACAATAGTTTGTAAATTATAAACTTTTAAGCTAGGTACTATATATAATGTTCCTTTCATCTAGTACTTGTAACAGTAACTTGCTCCTATCTTCGATTTGATATTTATTTTATTAATGTATTCTGTATTTCTCTTATATATTTTTATAATTAATAAACTTGTCTCCTGTTTCATTATATTGTCTTATTTTAATATTAATAAGGAAGCAAAGGACTTATTAGGTACAAGTACAAGGGTATGATCAAGGTAAGGCCCTGGTAATTTAGGCGAGTAGAAACTAAATTAAAACATATATCAAAATAATTCCCTTTTAATTTAAAGCCCCCCGACCCCGTATCAAACAAAATAATTACATTCCCTTCAAAAACCAAAAATAGAATGATAAAAACACTAGATAATTACAGCACATTACAGTTTGTTCTCTGGTTTGTTTACATTTTACGGTCGACTCAATGGTCTACCTGTGATACCTTGTCGTATAGGTGGCCGTGGTCAAACTCGGCTCTTATTGCCTCAATACCCCCTACATTTTTTTACCATCGCGTTGCGTCCTCGGCTCGCCTTTGATATGACGATTTCATTGAATTGGCGCTTAGTGTACCAACTTATATTTTTAATTCTGTAAATATTTTTAATTCTGTAAACTTTGGTATAAGTCACACATGTATTATTCTTCTCTTCATATCTATGTATGCATGCGTATAGTGACCTGTTGGATAAAATTATATTTTACTCCCGATCGTATAAAAAGTATATAATGTAATATTCTAAGTATCACATAGTCTGTATGTTTTTTAAATTGGACCAGGTATTTTCTACTTACTTAGCCATAACTGCTCTGACATTGTTGGCAAATAGCTTGGGGTCTCGTTTTTCTTCATCATTAGGATAATAGACGGGAAGAAATTCGACTTCGCAGTTACTTGACGGTTGAGTAAGCGTGAGCCACAGTAATTTCAATCTGCAATTTAAATTCCATTAGAATGTTTTGATATTACGTAGGTAGTCATCAGACACTGAGAAAAAATGAATACATTTATCACAAATTCGTTACAATGGTAAAATTCCATTCAATAGGCCTTCTCAAACATTGCATTAAAGAAATACTGGAATATAGCACGTTTTGGTATATTAAAATGAAAAGAGTGATCATCAAACCAGAAATCAAAAAACTCACTTGGCAATGTTGCTGAGTTTAGGTCGTTATTTAAGATAATTATGGATATTATCACATGGTTATCAATTTACTAATAATCGAACTACATATTTATATATTAGATACAATGCAACAAAACACTTTGAATAAAAGTAATTTATTTATTAGTGCTTTATTATGCAAATATATTTTTTAATTTTTATATTCTTCTATGTTATGCAGCCATTAGAGAGAGACCGTACGAAGCCGGTAAAAAACTAAAAAAAAAACACATAAGTGGCACAAGTGTCTTCACGTTAAAGGCTGGACGGGATTATATTAAAAATATTAATGCCCTATATTGTACTCCATTTTAAAAATATATTTGCCTCTTTTTATCAGAAATTAGATCTAGAAATAGTGACGTATTAATTGCGTCAATGCTATTACTCACTGGTTAAAAATTGCGTTATTATCACAAAACAATTTGACTATTTTCTCCTTAATTTGGAAGTATGTTTTATGCGGATTTTTAAACTGTTGGATATGTTCATTCCATTATTCAACCATTTTTAAATTAAATTGCCTCCGTAATTGGATTATTACTAAGCAAGGTTTTATTGATTTGTATTTCCTTGAGCTTCAAACCGGACTAGTAGTTGTAAAATTCTGATTATTGTTAATCAAAGGTAGGTAGATACTGTTGTCAATGCAAATATTACTTGAATAAATAATTTGAAAATTTTTATTTTATATAGTAAAGTGCCCCATAAAATTAGAAAAAGAATTAAAATTTTATTTAAATATGTCTCGTGTTTTTGCCAGACTTCTGTTTGTTAGACTTTCCTATTTAGAGGTTATTTCGTTTTTGTTTTTTTGTATAATTAAAAATAAAATTAGAATTTTTTCATATTTTAGCTATTTTGAACACCTCTCGGCAAAAATGGAAAAAGCCGGTTTTTTTCGAAATAATCTATTTTTCCCCAACTGTCAAAATACGAGTTTTCTTTTAAAACGATTACCCGATTAATTGGACAATCGTATATTATTTTAATCGAAGAATAATGGATTACTTAATCGAAGAATAATCGATAAATCGAAAAATGATTTAATCACAAAATAAACGATTAATCGAAATATTATCGATTAATTGAAAAATAATTGATCAAATGGACCGATCAATCGAAAAATAAATGATTACTCAAAAAATAATCGATCATTCAAAAAATATTTTATCCAAATACAAATACTTACTAGAAATATTATCGATTATTCGAAAAATCTAAAAATAATCGATTATTCGAAAATCAATCAAATAATCGAACGAGAATCGGTTAATTTAAAAATAATCTTTTAAGAGGAATATAATTAATTAATCGAGATATAATCTACCAATCGAAAAATAATTTAATTGATAAATAATTGATTATTTAAAAAATAGGCGATTTTGTTTAATCGGATAATCGAAAGATAAACAGTTAATCAATAAAACTAGTTTATTCGAAAAATAATCGTTTAATCGAAATATAATCGATTAATCCCCAAACTAACCTAAACTATTCGATTAATTTTGAAAAATAATCGGTTAGTAGGCCAATAACAGATTAATGGGAAAATAATCGTTTCAGAATTTTTCAAATCTTTTTCAACTTAGTCGATAATTAATCGATTAAATATCTAATTAATAAAACGCTGATATTTTTATAAATAACGCCTATTGCGACTATCATTTTGTTACTATGTTCCACTTTAAATATTAGCAATATGCAATAATGGATTGATCGAAGAATAATCGATAAATCCAAAAATGATTTAATGAGAAATAAATTAATGATCGGAATATTATCGATTAATTGAAAAATAATTGATTAGGAGACCAATCGAAAAATAAATGATTACTAAAAAAATAACCGATCAATCAAATATAGTCGATTATTCGAAAAACAATCTTATCCAAATATAAATACTTTCTAGAAATATTATCGATTGATTGAAAAATCAGCAAATAATCGATTATTCAAAAATTAATCGATTCATCTATAATAAAGAAAGTTGGTTGATTGAAAAATAATCAGTTAACCCAAAAATAATCGAATAATACGATAATCAAAAAATAATCGACTAATTGAAAAATAATCATTTAATAGGAATATAATTAATTTATCGAGATATAATCTAGTAATCGGAAAATAATAAAATAATTATTAATACATAATTGATTATTTAAAAAATAAGCGATTAATCAAAACAGTATCGCTTAATCGAAAGATAAATATTTAGTCAAAAATACTCGTTTAATCGGAAGACAATCGATTAATCGGAATATAATTGACTAATCAAAACTGCTCGATTAATGGAACAATAATCGGGTAGTAGGAAAATAACAGATTAATGGGAAAACAATCAAACGCCAATATTTTTATAAATAACGCTTATTGTGACTATCATTTTGCCACTCGGTTCCTTTTTAAATATTAACAAGGTATGCAATAATGGATTAATCGAAGAATAATCGATAAATCCAAAAATTATTTAATCAAAAATTAATGATTGATCGAAATATTATTGATTAGTTGATAAATAATTGATTAAGAGATCAATCAAAAAATAAATTATTACTTAAAAGATTCCTGAGCAATCAAAAATAGTCAATTACTCGAAATATAATCCATTGATCGAAAAATCCAAAAATAATCGATTATTCGAAAATTAATCGATTAATCTATAAACAATCAAATAATAAATAAAAAACGACAAATAATCGAATAATAATCGTATAATCAAAAAAATAATCGATTAATTAAAAAATAATATTTTAACAGGGATATAATTAATTAATCGAGATATAATCTCGCAATCGAAAAATAATAATTTAATTGATAAATAATTGATTATTTAAAAAATAAGCGATTTTGATTAATCGGTTAATCGAAAGATAAACATTTTATCAAAAAAAAAACTAGTTTAATAAAAAAATAATCGTTTAAGCGTAATATAATCGAATAATCGCCAAACTAACCCAAACTATCCGATTAATTTGGAAAAATAATCGTTTCAGAATTTTTCAAATCACCTAATGGATAATTAATCGATTAAATATCCAATTAAAAACGCTGATATTTTTATGAATAACGTTTATTGTGACCATTATTTCGTCACACGGTTCCGCTTTAAATATTAGCGATATGCAATAATAGATTAATAAATAAATCCAAAAATTATTTAATCATATTTTATATCAGGAGAACTATGTATTTAATCGATTAAATTACGTTCAATATTTTGAGCATGATTTTTCTAGAAAATGTTGAATGCAAAATAATTTAATAAAAACCCGACACCGCGAAGCGGTCCAGGGTTTTTATTTATAAATTATTTTGCATGAAACTATTTGCCAAAAATAAAAAACATGCGAGAAATATTGAACGTAGTTTAATCCTTTAAATTCACAGTTTGAGTGGTAGATTATTTCCTGAATTAGTTAAATTAAATCCATAAAAGCCGTTAAAAAAATGTAACGGTAACTTTATATTTTCCAACAAATTTTGCCTAAATCGCAGATTAATTTTGATCAAAGCACCAAAAACACATTCAGAACGTTGAAAACGACTCTTCACATGATATTTATGTTTTTGTCACCTTGTTTACATACCCCAATAATGCGTTGACTAGCCCGATTATCAAAGACAAAATTTGTCATTTTCTGTCACCTCATACCAAAATAATGAAATACAAATTTTAAAGAAAATCGGAGTTTTTAGCAATAAAAATCAATATTAGATCATTCGAACCATTTAGAAAATATTTTTTCAAACACCGTTGATAAAAATTACAAGAATCAGCTACAATTCACAAAACGAAATCCAATATGGAGGACGCAGTTTAATCGCTGTTAAACAGGTCTAGTGCAATAATCACTTATATAAACAAAATTTATTCAGAAAATCGGGTGGCTGATTGGTCCATTTTACGATGAAGGAAATAATCGAAAATAAATGATTGTCGGAATATTATCGATTAATTGAAAAATAATTGATTAAGAGATCAATCGAAAAATGATTACTCAAAAAATAACCGATCAATCAAAAATGGTCGATTATTCGAAAATCAATCTTATCTAAATATAAATACTTACTAGAAATATAATCGATTATTCGAAAATTAATCGATTAATCTAAAAACAATCAAATAATCGAAGGAATATTGGTTAATTGAAAAATAATCAGTTAACCGAAAAATAATCGGATAATAAAAAAATAAAAGATTAATTGAAAAATAATCATTTGACAGGAATAATTAATTAATCGAGATATAATCACTGAATCAAGGAATTTCAAATATCTACCTCGTTTTTAGATTTTTCTTTCTGCCTGAAAACATATTTTTAAAAGAGTTTTAATTTGTGACGCAATTTTAATGCTATCTGTTTTATGTATGCATAATTTAAATTAACCTATTCCTTTAGTGCCGACCTGCTGATGGCGTTTTTAAAGTTGAAAAAAATTATTGACAAAAACTGATTTCTGGATTTATACTGACTAAAATTATTAATTATAAATTATTCATATATACTTACGCACTAGGTCCTTCCCAAGTCCACGTAACGGTGTCCAGCTTATTCGGATACCGGATGCACACCGGCTGGATCGGAACTCCCGGATAAAAGGCTCCGTTCTTGAAACTAATCAGGCAAGATCTGTTCGTGCAGGTTCCTTCGGGAAAAATTAATATTTGAGGCCAATCCAATTTCGACGAGGCCCGATTGATTATCTCTTTAACCGACTTTTGCCTCGAATCGGGATCGTCCCTCCAAACGTATATGGGTTGGGTGTAGTTTATGAGCTCTGGAAAATACGGTTTTTAAAGTTTAAACTTTTACGGCTGTATCTTTTACATTCATTTATCAGTGCTAAGTTCCCAACCTAAATATTAATTTTAAATTATCATTAATATGTACAAGATGCGGGGAGAGATATCATATGGTTAAACTAAAAGTTTACTTCCAACTGACAAAGCTAGTCACGGGGCATTCGCTATTTATCAAATCTGATATATTTCCCAAGTCAGTGGACCAATTTTGAGCCATGTAGAACAATTTTAATTTATTATTAGATTTTCTGCTGTTCACTTGAAGCGCATACGAAAACTTTTTAATCTAGTTTTTAATGTACGTAGGAGCAAGAGAGGAGCATTCAGCCACAAAACATTATATACAAATTTGCAAAGTTCATAAATATTTAATAAAAGTTTTTTTTGCATCTGGGTCACTATTGGCCAGCTTATGAATGCAGAAAAAAAACTCTAAAAAACTAGTTGCAAATGGCTGAAAGCTCCCCATCCCTAGGGTGCATTCGGTCAGTGGGCGAGAAGCTTTCAACAGCCATGTATAAAAACAAATTAAAAATAATGTATATTTTACAAGAAAAAAAGAAAAACAAATAACTAGAGACAACTTTATAATTGACAAAGAAGTAAATCAAAATAAAAACAATTTACAGTCAAAGTATTGAAATTATAACAGAAGTAGTTGACAAGAGCCTTTCTTCTAATTTTTTAAAATGTTTATCGTGTCTCCTGAAATTTCTAAAATTTGGCCCGCAAAATGGATCAATTCAGTTTTAGCTTTAAATCCCACTAAAGCAAAGTCTCCATTATTTAGATCTTCTTTGTTAGTTTCTTCAATAGCCTCAAATTAATCACTGGGTTCTACATCTGAGTTATCATGGAGATATATTGCTTCATTTTTGGTAGATGATGAATCAGTAATATTTATTTCTGTGAGGGGAAGTTCTTTACTGTTAAAAATATTTCTTTTAGAACCTTTCCTTTTGTTTTCTTTTTCCTGTAATTTTTTTTCCAATCTGTGTTTTTCCGGAGTGTCAGTATAAATTCTTCAGGTATCTCGAGCCCATTTACTTTTATTTCCCTTTCTTATCGCTTTTGGAAAAGGCCTGATAAATACCGATGTGATTTTTACGGTTTTCTTATTTCTGATCAATTATAAAATGTGAAGTAAAATCACCCTTAGTAAAAGCCAATTTGCTCAATGGTCAAATTTCAGAATTATTTACAACATTCTCGTTTGTGAATGCCTTCAGATACATTCGATGGGTTAATTCGA